>RJWT010001528.1:0-47571 GCA_004365215.1 Cuniculus paca
CTGTGATAACCTCACTGACATACAAAAATATAGTCCAATAGCATTAATAAAGAGTGGAATAGGAAAAATTTAGAATGAACATGTAATGAACCATAAATGGAATCATTTCCCTTTAGGTAAAAGTTGATTAAAGTAAAGAGAGAATGAAGTTAAACATACAAACCTCAATACTGGTCAACAGATATTGATTTGAGAACAAAATATGCTACTCAAGTGTATTCTTTAATTCCAAGTTTTACCTAAACCTTGGAAACTTATATTCGTAGAAAAGTTCAGTGTCTGCTGGGCATTTTTGACCACTAAATTACAACATGTTTTTAACTACTGAACCAATAAAATAATGTAAATGAAGACTATCTATCCATTGGATCAAAGAAATTTCATGCTTGATTTTTTTAAGTAAATACAAATGAAATAAAACCATACATTACAGGGCTATCAGCGATGTGTCCTGATCTTGCAAAGACTTGGCAGTTAAAGATCTCAGTTTGGTTATGTATACAGAAATATTTACCCTTCACTACCTATTTGGTTTATATTACACATTCGAATATGTCTTGAATTCTAAATAATTGTGAAGTGCAGGAGTTGCATAAACTTCACATATAACAAGGCAATACACAGTCTTCTGTAGTACTGACAAAAAGTATACCTAAATAATTAGATTTCATTCAAACAATACAGTCACACTACTAAAAACTGTTAATAGATGACTTGAGACATTTTGTGAGGCTTCCTGCTATTAAGGTGTTTTCTTGTAATACATACAGAAAATCACTGCCAATTTTTAAGAATAAGTTTTCTCAAAATAGTATCTGTCAATGCTTTTAATCACCAGAACATTGCAGAGAGAAGACTCATTCAAATGCATTACAGTACTTAAAATGGGTGCATTTCTTAGTAGGTAAATTGTACCCTAAATGAACCGGCATACAAGAAATTTATAGAATCAATTGGTACATTGTGAATTAAATCTAAGATTTACCGATATTTGGTGTGTTGAGGTGTAAATCATTCCCCGATTCAGCTATGGAAATTTTTTAAAGCATATACTTAGCAACCAAATCTTTCACTGATATTGCTTCATTGTTTACCAAGCTTACCTGTTCATGAGAAGGCCAATACACCTGTTAAATATAGAGATTCCACTATGACCTAAGACCAGTTAAATCTGCATGCTTAAAAGTCATATTAGTTTCAATTGCTTTTACAAGTACATTTGAGCAGTGCTTTTGATTCCCCAAACTCCTCTTAATAATCATTTTTAACTTTCTAAAAAGTTCAAATTTTACCGCCTTTTGAATTGTTCAAAGTTTTACTTACCTATATTTTGTACAATTCTAGATATAACAACATGCTTAGATGGCATACTAATCAGGATTTTTCAAAACGAAGAAATACATGGAAAGGCTAAAAATCTACTTTGGTTCATTACTTCAGGTAATGGGGTGAAAGAAAAGAAAAATATGGCTTCCAAGGTTACCTTCTAAACTTAATATAGCAATAATACCAATATTCCTACTTTTCTACTTATAAAGTACTTTTGTAAAAAAATAATAAAAAGTCAGAAAGAACTTGAAAATGATTTAGTACCTTTGAGGCAAAATAAGAAAAAGCTACATGAGAAAATAAACAATGCTGTATTACTTTACTAGTCATTGGGAAAGTACGTTTACAAATTTGAAAAATTTTTATGATGCCAGGAAGTTACTTATTTTTGAGTTCAAAGGAATGCATTATAATTATTTATAATTATAAACTCATCTGCTTGTTAATAAACAATCATTAAATGTACAATTAATGTAGTTCTCATGATGAATATGGCTTCGTTTATTGAAATTAATTATTTTTTCATCTTTATAAATTCTAAATTATTGAACCACTGTAATTTTGGCTAGGGAAATTTTTTGACTGATCACAAATACTAACAAATGCCTGAAATTTCTGAGACCCAAGGAGACATCACAGGAGCCTCCTGCTTTGTTAGCAGCAAGCTTATTTGTGCTTTCTTTATGTAGAATGAAGACACAACTGAATCACCTAGAATGCTTATCAAAAACAAACTTCTTCATCCAGCCCCAGAAATAATGGCTCTACATCAGAAAGGAAGTGGCCCGAGGAACTGTATTTTAACCAGATTCTTAGCAATTCACGCAATAGAACCGCTTGGTAAAACTCTCTGTATTTTAAGAACTCTGAAGCTGGTAAAGATAAGGCCTGTCAGTATCACTTATGTCAGAGTAGTAGGCTGTAGCACAAACTATACCTACAAATGGGGTGTATGTTTGCTGTCCATAAAAGTGTTTCTCTCAGTGCAAACAGCAGAATCATTAAAACAACTTTTCTCAGAACCATCTGGCATGGATTTTTGTCTACTCTTTAGAGACTTTCTACAGCCAAAATGGAAAGAAGCAATATTTTTTTCCTTGAGTGCCGTGATTGCTAGTCACTTGTGACATATAAAAAAGTGTGTGTGTTTTATATATATATATACACACATATAGAGAGAGACAGATGAATTTTAATATACATATATGCATATATTCCATCTATTCACAAAAGCAGGTTTCAAATGTATCTCCTGATTGCAAAAAGAGTTGTTATTAAGGGAACAAGAGAACTACATATAGACCACCACCGCCTACACCGTCACCCTCCCCACAAGCACCTGCTCTGCAGCCTCAAAGAAAAAGCCACACTTGAGTTTCTTGGTATGGACAGTAATAGGTGGGGCTGGGGTAGTGAGGAGGAAGTTATATTAACTGGCCTGTGTCTTCCTGGCAAACCCCAGCTCATCCCTCTCATTGTAGATCAGCTCACGGGTCAGTCTTGTTTGAGAACTTGCACCAGGAATGTCTGGCCTACAGGACAACAAACCAGCTTACCAAAACTTGAGGCAGAAGAAAGCAAATAGTTTTATGTGGATGCATTTAGACAAGCAGAAATGGAATCCTATAGTGAACAAGAATCAGTTGCAAAACGGTCTGTGAAGTGTGGGTCAAACAGGGATGAGGGAAGCAGGAGTATACAGGATTGTATCCCAGGTACTGGATCCGAAACTAAACCACATCTTCAAGGTCACAGGTAGGAAAGCCAATTCGTGAGTACCTGGCAGCCCAGAAAAAAAGAGTTCCACAGTAGCCCTCTCCAAAGCCTGAAAGCCAGGACCCTCCAGCTCTGTCCCAAGACCCTTCTGAAGAATAGGTCTGACACTTCTTGGAAGCTTAGTTTAATTAATGGTGGAGAAATAGATCCTTGTTACTTAAGAGCACCACTTTAGTCAGCCAGTGTCACCATTGATTTCAAGATCTCTGCTTTGACCGTGGCACGGTGTCTAGATTGAACAGAGACTGAGACTGGCAGTGAGAAAGTTGTCCATGAGCCTCCATTGTGTGCCATGATTGACCAGTCTGTCCAAAGGTGTGACACCCTAAGGACACTACAGAATTATAAACACTTATAGCAACCTAATGTGGTCCTGAAAAAAACTTTTATATTTGAACTTGGAGACTGCACATGAGTGTACTTTGGGATAAACAGAAGATGTAATGAAAGAACACAGTCAATCCCAAAGGTAACTTCAAAGAATAAGGGCAGTACAATTAGCTGGAAGTAGGTGCTTACTTGATACTGTGTCTCAGAGTTACAAACAAGAAAGTGAAAGTGGTTAATATTGATAACCTTAAAGTTGTTGTGACCTTCCTGTACATGAATCTTCTAACCAGTTTCCTCTCCCTTGTCAGAGGCAACAAAACATGCAACTGTAGAGTGACAAAGAAGCTCAGGTATTAGGTATACAGAAAACCACTTTTAGGCTTTCTGTCCAGGCCATCTTTCTGTCCTGCAAGGGCTAGTGAGTCTTAGAAGTGTTCTGTTCTCAAGATTGGATATTTTAGAAAAGTGAATGATCAATAAATGTTGTTTTACACTTTAATCATTTTAATACTCTTTAAAAAACAGAGCTACATATATGAGAACAATGATTGTGAAAATTACAACATCACTATCAAAAATATCAAGGAAGTTGATAAGGGAGATAGAAGTAACTAAGATAAAGAGAAAATAATGTATGGTTACTTCTTAATCTGTATGTAATATGATCACCTTTCTTCAAGAAAACTGCTTGCTAAGTTTTACAGTATGTACTTCAAATATTTTGGATGATAAAATTTGACAAAAAAATTGTTCTACTTAATAATAATTTTCACTGGAAAACCATTTTCTCATTTTAAACTGATCTTTGCTCATTGCAAAAGTCCTATGATAATCAGTGCCATAAAAAGTAGATAGCACATACAATTATGGCTCAGGTTTTCCCCATGTGGGGAAAAACTGTGTTTACAAAGTACATGCATGAATTTAAGACTCAGAATACAAAATGTACCTGAAATATTCTATATCTAGATATCAAATTTACCAAGACAATAGCTCATTTATTTATTCATTTTCATGACCTTTAAAAAAATAGCAAAGATAAGCAATCATTGTTTTGCATAAAAATCAATTCCCTAACAATATCATTTACTAAAGAGCACCTTGATGGGCTAAAATAGTCAATGCATCTAGAATGGAAAAGTTTCCAAGAAGCACTGAAAGAGTCTAGCAGAAAATTTATATTCCATCTCGAAATGGGCTAAATAATTTAATGTGACCTTTTTTCTTTTACAACATTTTGAAAACAAAATGCTTTCAAAATGAGTAATCATTTTAGTTGAATCCTTCAGCGATAACAGAAAAAACTTTTAAGTGATGCAATTAAAATTATGACAAAGCTACTAATTAAAAATTGAGCACATGTTCCAATATAAATACTCTGGCTCATATCTAAGATACAATCCTGAGGAAATTTACATATTAAAGATGCTATGGGTTAGACAATATCATTTGCTATATTGCACATTGTTTATGTTATAAAATTATTAAATATTTTATTAGCTTTAAATCTAGATGACTTTTAGGTCCATGCATATTCAATTACTAAAATTATAAAATTACTTTTCAACTTACAAATTACTCAATCTCCAGTTTTAGTTTCCATTTATTAATTGTTTCCCATTAGTTTCAAAAGAGTGAAAGGGGGCATAAAAAGAATTAAGGTCTAGCAACTCCCCACAATGAATGTAATCATTATGTACTGCAAACATGTACTAATAAAAATAAAAGTTAAAAGTTGTAAAGTGTTTTAGGCCTCATTTCCAAGCAAGTGAATCCCAGCTGCCTGTCCGATGACCACACCTTGAATAAGGAGGGTCTAGATTCTATCCTGATTGTGCTAAAACTTTTGAAAAATTAACTCGTTAATAAGCTAACAAAAAAATAAGTAAATAAAATAAAAGATGAAAGGTATGTATTGGGGTCTAAGTGATTTTGTATATATTGGCCTGCTGGAGAAGTTTAGAGTTCAAATTGACTTAGGTCTAACATTATGCCTGTTGCTCAAATTCCAGAATATACATAGGCATGATTTTCCCTTCTTTCAGTGATCATAGGTAAAGGTCCAGCTAAAATGCGGAAAATTCCATGATCTCTTTTATATACTGAATGTCTGTGTCTGTTTGAGTTTCATATATACTGAAATTTTAACTTGTAGATGATGTCATTAGTGGGTTAGAATTTTTGGAGGAAGTAAAATCATCAAGGGAGATTTCTCATGAATCAGGTTAATGCCTTTATAAGAGACAGGAGATTTGTTCCATTTCTTTGGCTCTTTGCTATAACAGGTCATTTGCACACCAGGAAGTGCTCTCTCATCAGACACCAGGAGCTTGATCTATGGATTTCTCAGCCTTCGGAAATGTAAGAAATAGGTTTGTATTTAAGTATCTCAGACAATGATAATCTATCAAAACAGATTAGACTCAGATAATTTCTGAGCTTACCTGTGTTTATATGGCTGCCACTCCATCCTTCTGTTTCTTAAATGTACTTTCTAACCTAATCTTTATTTAATACTAAGAGCTACAGGAAAACATTAAATAGTTCCATTCAGGATAGAAGTATAATTGCATTTGTGTATTTTCAAAAATTCGACATGTATACAGAAGAATATACAAAGACTAAAGTTTATTGTGGTAATTCGGGTAAAGAATAACACTTACTTGAATTTGGATATGGACAGTGAGCCTGAAGAAAGAAACCAGTCTAAGTAGGACACAAAGTCCTCTGGTACCCACTAAAAGCTGAAGCTAACAAAATGAGGGCTGTTCTTTTTTTCTTGCTGTTAAGAAGCTTACATTCTAGGAGAGGGCTATAGACCACAAAAAAATGAATAAAAGTAAAATATCTAAGAGAGTGAACAAAAGTTTCAATAAAAATAAAAATGGGACATGAGAGTGAAAGAGTGGGGACAGTAGTTGTACAATTAAGTATCAAGGTTAGATGAGTGACAACACCCTCGGCAACACTTTGAAGACAGTCAGGGAGTAGTCACATGCACACCTGCAAGAAATACCCCAGGTACTGGGTCTGCAGACAATGGAGAGTCTAAGTGGGTCCTTACCTGGGGTTAGAGGACTGATGTTGAGCAGAAATGGGGGAGTGGTTCAAAATACAGGAAATGTAGAAACTGGGCCCTGTGCTCTGTGCCTGGCCCTGCTGGTCCTGATTGTCCCTGGCCCAAAAGAGCTGAAAACTGTGGCAAAGGCCCACACAGAACCATAATCTTGCCATTAACCTGCACCCTGGTATCAGAACTTTGAGTTTTTGCTCCAGGGCCTGAGCTGCTTCCTGAGCTTGCAAGGACTCTTTCTTTGCCCTTCAAGAGCAGATGATCATGGAGAAAGCGCACAGAGGAAGGCATGGAAGGTTGAGGCTGGGGTTTGCACTTTAGCCCAGGGTCCCTGCAAGTCTGAGCTTTGGATCAGTCTTGCAAAGTCCTAGAGGTGAAACAAGGAACTCAGCTCTTCAGAAGTGGCACAGTTCTAGCTTCTGAGACCAGTTGTTTCCTCCTATAACGGTTTGTATCTAGGTGCCCCCCACCCCAAGCCTCTTGTAGTCATGGAAGCAGCTGAATGTAGCATTTGTGATTGACTAGTTGTCTAGTGTTGGGATTGGCAGTATGAGTGCTGTACCAATGTAGCATTTGTGATTGACTCGTTGTCTAGTGCTGGGATTGGCGGTGTGAGTGCTGTACCCACCCAGGGGTGTAGCCAACATACAATGAAAGGTCCAGAAGGAGGCCTGTTTTTCCCACTTTTGCCCAGTTCACTCTTGCCAGTTGCAGCCACCATAAAAGGCTGCACCCTCAGTCATGCCACACTGCCTTGGAGCCAGCCGGGGATGGACTAAAACCTCCATAACTGTAAGAAATAAACCTCTCCTCCCTTCGCTTTGGGCGTCAGGTATTTTGTCTCAACAAGGAGAGAAAAGTAACCAAGATACCTCCTGAGGAACCTAATACTACACAAGCAAAACAAGTCAGGTAAATTCTAGAGTAAAAATCAGACACTGGAGGAAGAAGAGGAAGAGGGTGATGGACTTGCAGCACCTTTGGGGTCATTTGCAGGCTTTAGACTTTCCTTCAGTTCAGTAGGTGCCACTGTAATGATTTAAGCAAGTACATCATGTGTTCATACTTTGTTTTAAGGATTATCTGGGCACTGTATGCAAATAACTGGTAGCATATCGTTTATTGAGTCAGAGGCAGTTATCACAAGATTGAGGACATCCTGATAGTTCAGCTCAGGAGAGGTGGTGAGGAATGGATTTTGAGTTGTTTTTGAATAATTTTTAAGATGCAATGGGAAAAAAATGACAGTATATGTTACTGTTTTATTCTCATCTCCTTCTCCCTAGCATCTGCTTGGCTCTGATTCTCAAGTCACATTCATGTCTGATAACCACATTACTTTAGCCTATGGTTCTATGATTGTCTTTGATGAAGCTGTCTAAACTGAATACAGTCAATTCTCAACTTTCAAGGGAGTGAAATGTTTTCTTCTCAGTCTCAACATCAAAAATTCTTGGCTGTAAGTCCAAGTCCTCAGAAAATTTGGATGTGGTAAGATTAAACATAGCAGGATCTATCTGACTCACTTTAAAGATGTGATCCTTCTGCATCAGTGTGTTGTATGCAGTGCTATGAGTCTATGGAAAGTTGAAAAACCAAAATTAAATGACACAAGTATTAAATGGTTTTAAGATTGCTATTTATTTCAAAATTTTCATATTAAGTTAGAAATATATGGTTATTATGGTTGCCAAAACTAACTAAACTGTATGAAATATTAAAAGACACGGCATCCCAAGATTATGTATATTTTGGTCTTATCTAATTTTTATACCCTCTTGCTACATGTAAAAACTAACTCATTTATGATCAGTACTGTATTGCATTTTTTAATTTTTCACTAGTACATGTTTGTAGCATATAATTGTCACATTCCTCATGGAGAGTTATTACATATACATAATAAACCTTAATTCTCTTTTATAGCATTTTTTATCCCTGTTCCCCCCCTCCACATTTTTTAAAATAATGAGAACATCTCTTGTCCTATGACAGTTGAACATTTGTTAAAGGAGGGAATGATCTAGGGATTATTTTTGTTTCATTAGACTACTTACTTTGTCTTAATGTTAACATCTTGAAAAACTACTGAAACTACTCAAAGAAAACCATAGTGAACTGACACTGACAATAGTATAATTCTCATTATTGAAAAAATGAAAGAAATTAAAGACAAATAAATACAAATATATCTCATGTTCATGGTTCAGAAAAATTAATATTGTCAAACTATACTCTCACAAATAATCTACAAATTCAGTGTAGTCTCTGTTGCAATTTCAATGATATTTTTTGTAGCAAGGGAAAACAAGGTCTAATATTTATGTAGAATCACAGAATTCCCCTAATAACTAAAGCAGTCTTGAGCAAGAGGAACAGAGTTGGAGGCATCATCGTTCTTGATTTTATATTACAAAGCTACAGTAAATAAAGCATATAATACTGACATAAAAGCTTAACATATACAAACTGGACAGAAAAAAAAAAAGCCCAGAAATAAACATGCAACCAATTGATCTCTGACAAAGGTGCCAAGAATACTCAGTAGAGAAAGAAGAGTATGTTTAATAAATAGTAATGGGAAAGCTTGAACTCCACAAGGAAATAGTGAAGGAAGGAAGGGAGACAAGGAGGGAAAAAGGAAGAAAAGAAGGGAAAGGAGAAAAGGAAGAGAAGAAAATTGAATACTGACTTTAAATCGTTCCCAACAATGAAGGCAAGATGGATGAAACACAAAAACTTGAGTCCTAAAACTGTAAAACTGTTAGAAGAAAACAGGAAAAGTTCCTTGACATTGGGCTTGACTATAATTTTTGGATATTATGCCTAAAGACAAAGGTAATGAAAAACAAAAGTAAAAAAGTGGTATATATCTAACAAAATATTTTCCACAGCAAATATAACAACAAAGTGAAGAGACAACCCACAGAATGGTCGAAAATATTTACAACCTGTTATGTTCAGTAAGGGGTTAATATCCACAATATGTAAGGAATTTACACATCCCATAAATATATAAAGACAGCATAGTTTTTTAAAAAATAGAATAGAAGAGAGACTATGATTAGACAAGAGGAAGAGTATAAGAGAGAGCAAAACAGGCAATAGGGAGATGGATATAATCAAAATATATGTCTTGAAACAAAAGTGTGAAATGGGGAGGGTGGGGAGAGTGGAAGAAGTGTGTGTGAAAATGAGTAAACTATTTATAGGTATGGATGAATCTGCCAATTAATCTTTAAAACTAATTAATATGCACTAATAAAAGAAGATGCAGGAAAATGAGTAAAGGACATGAATAGATATTTTCCCACAGACATACAAGTAGCCAACAATTAAAATATAACACATGTGATGTGGAGAAAATGGAACTCAGCATAATATTGTTAGAAATGTGAATTGGTAGAGCCATTATGGAAAATAGTATGGGGTGTCCTCAATAATTAAAAATAGAACTAGCATACAACAATCCCATTTGTAAGTATATATCTGAAAAAAATAAATATACAAAAGAAATATGTGAACTACTTGCTCATTTTCCATTATAAACAGTAGCCATAAAATTAAAAAACAAAAGTCACCTACCTATTCATTGACTAATGAATGGATAAAGAAAGTGTGATATAGACACACGCAAGCACACACAGGGCAATTTTATCATTTTGGAAAAGAAGGGAATCCTAGCTCGTACAACATCATGAATGAGCCTGGACGACATTATGCCAAGTGAAATAAACCAGACATAAAAAGACTAATACTTCAAAATATCACTTCTATGTGGATGACACCTAAAATGTCAAACTCAAAAATAGTAGTTACTAGAGGTAGGAGTGTTAGTGGACTTTGCGATGTCTTGTTCTCAATCTGTGGGAAAACCTTTCATTCTTTCACCAGTAAAGCTACACATAATCTCCAGTACTCACAGGGAAATTGATTACAAGATCTACGGAAAGCAAAATCAACAGGCACTCAGTTCTGTTGCTTAAAATTGCATAGTATTTGCATGTAATCTAGGCACATCCTCCCATACACTTCAATCTTTTCTAGATTACTTGTAATACCTACAGTTAAAGTACTATGTATATATATGTTGGTATACTGCATTATACTATTTTGGAAATAGTGACAAAAACTATACTAGGTACAGAGGCAATTTATTTCGAACATGTTTAATCATCAGTCAGGTAATGTAGGGATATATAATAGGTACAGAGGGCTAGTGAAGTTAGCTGTAGGTCTTTTGTAGATCATCTTTACAAAGTCTATTCCTATTTTATCATTACAGATACTGAATTTTGTCAAAAGATTTTTCTGCATTGATTGATACGATCTTCAGCCTTTTCTCCATTTTCCTGCTATTATGGTAGATCACATTTATAAGGATTTTTGTATCTTCATGTGTAGTTTTTTTTTTATGTCTGTGATTTTTCAGCATTTGTGTAATACTCCTTTCATAACATTAATTGTGAAATGTTCTTTCTTGTTCTATTTTCTGGAAATAGTTTTTGGAAAACTACCAGTTGTCAGCCCTTTAAATGTTTGGTATTCTCCAGTAAATAGGCCTCCATATTTCTTTGCTGTGAATGTGAAAATATAAACTCAATTTTCTGAAAAATTATGTTTATTAAAATTACCTATTTCATGTCATGTGTTTTATGATTGTGTTTTCTTTTAAAATAATTATGTATTCCAATTTATGAGTGTAAAATGAAAAACTGTTCATAGTAGTCTGTTATTTTTACATTATTATTACTGGTACTATGTGTTTAGTGTCTTTAGAGATATTGATAATATGAATCTCTTCTAATTGTTTTGTTAGTCTTGCTACATGCCTGTCATTTTAATGATTTTTTTTCAAAAAATTAAGTAAATTTTTCAATGAACTTTCTATATTGTTTTTCTAACTTCAATTTAATTTAATTGCACTGTTTACCAAGTCCTTTCTCTTGTGTGCTTTGACTTTATGTTGATACTATTTTTCTAGGTTCTTGAAATGACAGCTTGGATTCTCTATTTGAGACTTTTCCTCTTTTCTGACAACATTTAGTACTAGAGGCTTCTGGCTAAGCACTGCTCTAGCAAGGTCCATAAATTTGATAGTTGTAGTTTCATTTTCATTCAATTCAACATATTTTCCAAAATGTCACTTGAGTCTTCCATGGATGATTTAGATTTTTCCACATTTTTATTAGTACATATTGATTATATATCTCAGTGGATTTAATTGAAACTGACATGGACATGCACCTAACATACTTTAGTAACCCCCCCTCACCTCCTCACCCATTATCTCCCTTATTTCACCTTTGCTTTCCAGTTTCACAATGTTGGTGAGGGGCAGGGGGGTTGTTGAATGACTACCTAGTGATTTTTCAGGTATTTTGAGATTTTCCTATTATCTTTCTGTTGTTAGTTTCTAGTTTTTCTCCCCTGTAACCCAAGAACATACTGTGTAATTTCAATTTTTTTAAATTTGTGAAGTTTGTTTTATTACCAAAGGTATGATGTCTCTTGCAATGTGTTCTACAGGGCATGAAAAGAATGCGTATTTTGCTGCTATTTGGAGTGTCCTATAAATTTGAATTAGATTCTTTTGTTTGATAATGTTACTGAGATCTTCTATATTTTTTCTGATTCATCCATTATTGAGAGAGAAGTCCTGAATTATCTAAATAGAATTTTAGATTTATCCACTTCTCCTAGCAGTTTTGGTCTCAAATCATTTGCAACTTTGTTGTGTGATGCACTTTTATAAATATTGTTGGGTTTTTTTTACCCAATCTTCAGCTTATAACTCATTCCTTAAGGCAGATTCTAATCTTCCATAGTTTCCTACTTTAGCTCGTCATGAAGAAATTCTCTGATTTATCTTGTCTGAGAGTACATCATAAGTCTCTCCTCATTCTTTTCTGTCAATGGTGTTGCCCATCCTGGAGGAAGAAATGCTGTACAGAGTGGCCATTGTTTCCCAATCCAGTCTGTTTTTGTCTAATCACAGATCAACACAGTTGCCTATGTAATGAAGTTTCTATGAAAAAGCAAAAGGAAAAGATTTGGAGAGCCTACAGATAACTAAATATGAGGAGACACAGTGATGACAAATTAGAGACTAGTGCCCAAACTACAACCCAAAATCCACTTGTTTATAACAAAATGGCAGCACTGCAATTAAACCTGAATACTGAGGTTTTAATTTTTAAAAAATTCATTAACATATTTTATCCTAAAAGAAAAGCATATAACACATGTGGCATAGGTTTCCCATCACTGTTCTAGAGGTTTCTGCACCCTGGGAGGATATAAAATCTTGGTACCTCTTCGAATGTTTCATATTATGAATCTCTTCATCTATATCCTTTGTAATGGCCTTTATGATAAACCAGTAAACATGTTTCATGAGTTCTGCCATCTGCATAAGCATCTGCATAAGCAGAGGGAACAATTGGGATCTCAATTTATAGACAGTTGAAGCACAGTTTTAAAAAGTTGGGGTTTGTGACTGGCATCCAGCATAGTAGGGGTGGAGACAATCTTGGATTGAGGTCTCAATTTGCAGGATTTGAGACTATCTCCAAGTATTACCAGAATAAAATTGAATTAGAGGGTGCTCAGAGAATGTCTGATACTGCAGAAAATAATTGCTTGAATGCTTATTGGAAGAAATCCCCAAGTCTCTCGAGATCATAGATGTTTTCTGTGTTGACTGTTGTGATGTGAGAGTAGAGAAGAAAACACTGCCATTTCCAGCTAACATTCATTTAGAATTGCTCTCTTCTTGGAAAGCTGATTCTTTGATTACAATATAACCCTCATCTCTGATAAATATCTTTGCTCTGAAATCTACTTTATCTTATAATCATTTCATATAGCCACTCCTGCTTTCACTGATTAAACTTTTCATATCTTTTTCCATTTACTTTTAACTTGTGTTACTTGTTTCCTTCCAGTTTGTCTGTACATTACACATTGAGTGAGTTTCTTGTAGAGAGAATATTGTTGTCATAATTTTTAATTCACTCTCCTAATTTTCTTCTGTTAATTAATGTATGTAGACCACTTGTACTTATTTATGTTGAAAGTAATGATTGATACTTTAGAGTTTAAATAGACTTTTTTCTTATTTTTATTCCTCCCTCATATTTCTATGTTTTACTTGGACTTTTCTTGCAATTTAACATTAATTTGCCTATAACAATTTTTGAGTGTAACTCTTTGTGTAGTTTTGGTTTGGTTTCTACAGGTATTACATTATAAAACTACTAACACAGTAAACAGAAGTCATTTTATCAGTTTTGTTGTAGCACAAAAGTCTTACCTTCCTTTGTATCATTCTGCCCTGTCTCATTTATAATTCTTTTGAATATTTTCTCTCCTTTAATTTAGAACTGCATCATCCATTACAGTAATTTTAGCTTTAACCACCAAATATAATTTAGAAAATTCAGAAAAAGCAAGCTTATTAAATCTGCTCATATTTTGACCATGTTCTTTCTTTTCTTTTTTTCTTTTCATTTTAAAAAGGATAAAACCAAAACAAACAAAACAGGATAAAGCTAATCAGGGCTTCAAAACAATGAAAGTCATACAGGTCTTCAAAACAAGATAATAAGAAATCAACAATGGCTACCATAATATCTCTCATTTTCTTCAGAATAGTTGTCCATGAGCTGGACATGGTGGTGCATGCCTATAATCCCAGCACTTGGGACTCTGAGGCAGGAGGACTGCTGTGAGTTTGAGACCAGCCTGAACTGCATAGTGAGACCCCATCTCAAAAAACAAAAAAAGACAAAATAGTTGTCCATGCCATGAGACATAATCAAATGAAACAAAACAGTAAGAACAATATTGGATTTCAAAACCAAGACAGAAGGAAATCTCCCCTATTTGCTATATTGCATATTATTATCCTTTTAATAGATGCTCAGACTACCAGTGTTAGGCCTGCAAAGTCAAACAACACAAGCATTAAGTTGTTTTGATATCTCAGATGCTATCAATTTAGCTTGTCCTCTGAATCAGCAGGTTGCTTATGGAGGAGGGGGTCCCTTTTTCTCAGCCCGCACACTGCTTGGCTCATGAAAAGGTTGAATTGGCTTCTTGTTACTCTTCCTAAGCCCAGCATAGCTTCCGTCGACTCTCAGAAAGAGTGAATTGGCTTGTTTCTCCTGCCAGACCCCACATGGCTTGCACTGGCTCATGTGAAGGGTGAATTTGCTTCTTGTTACTTCTCCCAGGCCCAGCATGCCTTCCACTGACTCATGCGAAAGGCAAATTGGCTTCTTATTCTTCTTGTTTGTTCTTTCTTCCTATGTAAAATTAAATGATTCCTTCTCTGAACATTTTATTTCTTTTTTAGATAACTTCCTGTAGTTAGCTATTTAGGGCAGATCTGCTGACAAATATTCTCTTAGTTTGTTTTCCTTCATCTGAGAATGTTATGCTATCACCTTATTTGTAAGGATATTTTTTTTTCTGAGAAAAGTTTCCTACATATTGGGCCAATTCCTTTTGTCCTCTGTTATTTCTGACATGGTTTCCTTTTATTTTTCTTTTCCTTAGACTACAGTCTCACTTTTCTCTGATTATCTTTTGGTATCATCTTTATTTTTAATTGTCTATTTAAGTGGGTTACATACTCACATGGACTTCTTTAGATATTTATTGCTTGAAGTTCATTCTTTTCTTATATCTCTAATTTCATGTCTCTTGTAATATTTGTAAAATTTTCATAACTTGTGTTTTTATTCAATCTAGTTTTTCTGATATTCAAATTTGGCAATTTTATTTCATCTCTTTTGTCTCCCTCATTCTGCAGTTAAACCCATCCATTAAGATTTTTATTTCCATAATTTCCATTTTAGGTTCTAAAATTTCTATGTGGCAGTTTTTATACCTTCTGTTTCTTTGCTCAAATTTTCTATTTCATTTTTTTTTTCTTCAAGAATGTAAGTGCTTGATGAAGCATTTATATCAGGGTACTTTAAAATCTTTGTCTTTGTCAATACCATCTATATTACTTCAGTATTGATAGCTATTTTTTTTCTGATCAAAATCTTTCTAGTATTTTGTTGTCACATACTCTTAAACTGACATCTAAATTTTTTTATATTATAATGTACCATATTATAATCATATCATAATATTGTACCCAAATTGAATATTTTTGTTTTAACTTTTCTGAGCCTTCTCTGAGTCATCAGAGAAGGACCAGCACCATCTCATCCTAATCAGTCAGAAATAGAATTCTAGGTTCCTCTCATGTACATATAAAAGAGAAAGTTTTCATTTTACTGGTGGGAGTAAGAGTTTTGCTTTCCAACATGGTCACCACTTACATTACGGTGGGTTCATTTCAGGTGGGTAATAGTGAAAGTCCTGACTCCAGTTAACCTTCCTTAAAACCATGCCAGAGGAAAAAGAGAGGACATCTATTTACCACTTAGTGGGATTTAAAGTTTCAGATTTTTTGTGTGGCCTCCACTACCACCATCCCAGTAATGAATGTACACTGTGACTTCACAGTGGGAGTAGGCATGAAACCACGGTATTTGTCTGTGACATATGGCCAGTGTATAGTGGTTACTTTCTAAAATTTCTTTGTCTCAAAAGACTCCCCCTGTTAGGGATTATTTCCATCAACCAAAAGTTAAGTTGCATGTAGCCATGGATGTGAAGGTGCTAAATATCAATATGTAAATTTAAACTGAATGATAGTTTATTGAGAAAAGAAATAATATGCACTAAAGTAACTTTATTGGACCTTAAAGTTCAAAATCCGTTAATCTATAATTTTGTCAGCAAATACGAGGCAAGGGGAGCAGAAAACTGCCAAAGAAATTAAGAAACCTAAGAAAATGACATATATTTATTTAACTGCAGTACAAATCATTTAAGATTTAATAATCTTTATTTTCTTTATCTAAGGAAAGATGACACAGCCTTGATTAATCCCAGTGACAGAACAAGGCAATTTGACAATTCTATCATGTGATTCTACATAAAAAAAATTAACAATAATCTCCCATTAAGCTCAATGAAATGAAAATAAAGGTATTAATATTTAGTTGGACAAAACATTGTGATATGAAAAACTTCAATATTAGCCAATAAGAAGTTTCAAGAACGTATTTTCATTTGGTGTGAATTATAAATAAAATACAAATTACTAAAACATGATGCAATCTATTAGCATCAGTCAAGATGTGCCTACTCTACATATCTATATATTTTATCTATAAACATTTTTATTATTGACTAGGAAAATTTTTCCAATTCAATGAATACAGAATAACAAAGAATTAAAATTCCAACTCTATTGAAAGAACAAATTCCACAGATAACTTTTATGTAATAGAAAATATCCTTCAGTATCAATAAGATATGGTCCATTTAAATTGCATTGCCTGTAGCCAAGTGCTGGGTTACTTACACACCTTAACGTTGTTATTGGTGGAAACTCAGATAATCTACATTTTTTTCACTTTTTCAGTTGTAAAATGATGTCAGTTCAATAAATTTATCTCAAATATTCATTCCAGTTTTAAAACTTTATGATTTTATGATTCCAGCCTGCATGGTATGATTTTGTTGTTTTGTGGTAAAATATCAAGGGTCAAAATCTATCACTAGAAGATAGTGTGACTCTTACTTATCACAGTTATGTTTAGCATTCTACTTTACCATGAATCCCTTTACAGCTCTTCCTCTTGGAACTCTAAACATCCACGAATCACATGCTCAGTCACTTCTATGACCTAATTATCAATTGGAATTGCTATAGTTCTCTGATAGGAAACTCAGAATATTTCCCTGACACTATCATGTGCCCATTGTTCTTTCTCCCCAATCCTCTGGCATCACATTTCCTTTCTCCATGATACTAAGTTTTTATAATTCTGTCAACCACAGAAAAGTCACCTAATTACTGATTGAATCAACAATCTCAGGAAAGCTTTCAATTGTACCAACCAGCTTTTTTATTTAATCACACTCAAACATCCGTACACTGTTAGATCTGCACGTTTTCACATTTTTTTAAATTAGTAAAGAAATTATTTCTTCCCAGTTGTGTTCCACTTAAACTCCCATGTCACCCAATTTCTTGAGAAAATTAAGCTCTCTATTCAGTATTTCAGAGCTTCAGTTTCTTATATGTCACCGTTAAGTCATTGCATTTGATTTCTGGTGCAACCCCTTCCCTAAAATTGAAGTCTCAAAAGTCTGACAATGTCTCATACAAGACAAATTACATATTCACTCTCTCTGACCTCTCAAGCCATTATTAACCAACAGGTGCTTCTCAATTTCAGATTTCCCACATAGCCATTAAATTTAGATTTCCGAAGTTCTATCTTTTCTTTCTTCCAGTGGGGAGGGGGTTTTGGAGTTAAGTCATTAAATAAGAAACTTAAATATCTGCCTTTATACTAATGACTGACAAATTAACTCTAACCATCTTTTCCAGAACTGTTATATTTCAACTTCTTACTTTACCTTTCACCCAAATGTACTACAGGTCTTTCAAATACATGTGCCAAACCTAATCCTCTCTTTTCAACTAAATGTCTTTTCCTATAATTTCTTTTTTAGGTTGTTATCCACTTGGTTTTCTTTTACTTTTCCCACTACTCATAGCAAAGTGTTCCTCCAAAAGCACTTTAAACATGGCATCTTATTATTTTAAATCCTGTAGTCTGCTACTATTCCAAAAAGCAGAAGATACATAACAAGAAAAACAAAAACCAGCATACAAAACGTTAAGAGAATGTAACCTTAAAGAAAACAAAGATAGGTATTCTGGGCTGGTGTTAAAGGGGCCAAACAAGACAAAGAGGTTTCAGGAGATAAAATGGCCATAGCTACAGAGAGGAAAAATAAACATAGTACCTCTCATGTTGGTTTTGAGAACTGCTGTGTTATTGGTCACATTTAGAAATAAATGAAAGACTAAGAAGTAAAGATAATGAGTGTTAGCTGTTCTATTTGAGGTGTTTGTCTGAAGGTCATATGGTTTAGGGGGGAAACAGAAAATTATGAATTTAGGAGCATACATGTGGCAAGTAGTTTGCAGAAAAATCTGCTAGGCTTGATGTTACGGTAACGATACTTATAGATAATTTTAAAATGGGGAATAATTTTTACAAAGAATGCTTTTTACATGTGAATCTAGACGTTAGGTTTTAAGAGTAGAATATCTTAATTATAATAATACTTCTCACACAGAACATTTTTGAGGATACTACCAAAACAAAAAATTGACCTTGTTAGGTTCAGCTGTAGGGTGAAGCAAAGAAGAAATCTGTTGCAAATGTTAAGAAGTACTGTCAGACTCTTACAAGTATAGGCTCAGATTTGTAGGAGAGACTGAGTATCACCTTAAATTTTATGCCTCAAATATTATGCTTGCTCCACTGTTTGCAAAATGTATTTACATGCTTTAAAAATTTACAAAAGATAATGCATCTTAGCAATTGAAAACTTCTTTGAAGTCCATAATTATGTACTCATAGATACTGAGGCCATATTGTTTTATCTTCAAACTGCATAGAGGAAAATTTTAATTTATAATATTAATTAACCAAAAGAAGACTAGGTGAATAAATAGGGTATGTGTTGTATAGCCATTACAAGTATAGCTAAATTATTTTAATGATATTTTAAAATTAGTTTCTATAATATTAAACAATGTAACAATGCTCTAAACAGAATTTATTGTGCAATTCAAATTACGTAAATACATAGCTACATAAATATATATGTATATATATATATACTGTTTTATAAAAACAGAAGAAAACACATCAAAATTTAACTATTTGATTTATAACCCTACTAATTATTCAAAAAATTCTCTGCATATTCTTCTGTATTTCCAAAGTTTTTCAGCAATTCTGCACTAGAACAAAATAGTTTTAAAAGTATGTGCTTATTCAACACCAGCTATGTTTCAAATTAAAAGTATTTGGGCATCAAAGATAAAATAGCTTCTGAGTTCTTCAAATCTCACTGTGTAACAAAAGAAAATAGTTATATGCCCTCATTCCCTCTATACCTATGCTCACACAATCAGTTATGATGTGCTACAATAGGTTTCATGCTATAAGTTTAGCAATTATTATCTACGTGATGATAAAATAATCCATTCATTCTCTAACAAAATAACCAATGGCATGTGAAAACCTATGAGTTATGTGGAATTGTTAAACCAATTGTATATATAATTGATAATATATATAAATATTATTTTTAACTTTTTCTTCTAAGTTCGTTTTCACTAGAAGTAACTGGAAGCAATATTCACCTCTAGAAAATAATCAGTTGACACCTAAAGTCTAATTTTTCCCGTGTTACAACGAATTATGAAAAAAGAAGCCAAGGATTGAATGTTTAGTTAACAGTCTTTGCAGTGCGATCTCTGCTCATTAAAAGAATGATTTCTTTATATGCATGCATTAAAAGAAGTTGTTAATAAACCTGGACAGTATTTTCTGAGAACAAGTTCTTACTTACATGTGAATATTGTATCCTTTTAGCTTTTCACAACATAAATCTTGTTAGAAACTTAAATCTTATGATATAGCTGGCCCCTGCTGATGCAGGCAGAAGTACTGATGCATGTTTGTATTTCTTACAAATTCCATTATCCAATTAATTTATCATTGTTATTATAGGATTACTGTTTTGACCTCAGTAGTTACTAATTTTTATTATATTTTGTAAATATTTTATGCTTACATTTTTGCTATTTTACCTATTATTCTGACTTTCTCTATATGCAGCCTCAAACTTATTAATGGAAATTTCTTTAGCTTGACATTTCTTCTTATATTAAATATTTCTGAAATTCAATTATTCTCAAGATTTTCAAAAAATATCTAAATGTCACAATTGAAAGCTACATGCTTCTATCATTTTCTCCCTCCTTCTTCCTCTTCCCTTACCTGCCTCCCTTCCTTCTTTCTGTCCTTCCACCATTATCCATGATTATCTAGAGTCACTCAAAACAATATTTGACATAAAACTTTAGAGATATTACAAAGATCAGTGAGGACTGGACATAGTTACTTTCTTTCAAAGAGTATATGTGGTGGTGGAGGCATTACTTTACAGAAATAAGCTGACAAACACTATTTCAGCCAAATGGTCAAGGTCAGTAGCAGCAGTCATAAATCATCACAATGATATACACCCTTGATATCTATCTCTAGTTAAAATCATAGTACCAGTATTTGAAATGTATATGACTTAATGCTTACAGTGCTTAATAATTGCTGTTGTTAAAATGTAAAAAGCATATTTTATTGGAATACATTGATTAGTTTAATATTTATAGAATTACTATGAGCTTGTTTTTACTATGATCTCTGTCAGAATTCTCTGCCCAAATATCTCAGAGAGGTTGTTGAAATCAATTTGCACCCAGATACTCTGATATTATAGGTCATCAGCCTAGAAATTATGCCAGTTGGTCTTTTTAAATTGACAATAAAAGATAAACAGTAGTGACAATTATATATTCGTATATATATTTTGTGTGATATGTGTGTATGAAAGAAGTAGACTGAACCAATAATTCCAATCTTTATGCTCAGTCTTTTTTACAGTTCTCCATCAGATTTCCAAAGAAAACCTTGGGAATGTGTCCCTCTTCTGTATTTTATAGCACGCAAAATTATCTGCTGTACACAGTCAGTGACAGAATGCTTTGTAATTTCATCAGTCCTAGGCACTAAAGAACTTGTTTCCTTGTGACTAAGTGCCTGTATTTATATTACTCAAGCTTCCTTCTTACTTAATACACTTTCACTTCTGTTTTTAGGTACCAAACAACACAAACATCTATTACACTATCGAAGTTGATTTTTCTCGTTTTTAAAATCTCAAAAGATACCACTAGAAGGTTAGAGAACCACTACAGTAGTATTGGTCAATTAAATGGCTCTTAATTAATTTTAGTGCTAATTTTAATGAATTAACATTTTTATGTCTACTCAAGACTAAAAGATATGTCAATTTCTGCTCTCTGAAATGAAAACAAGTACATTAAATGTAAGAAACATATTGTCAAGAACAGTGTTTATCCTATTTCATTCCAACACAGATTACAGTAGGATGGTAGAACACAGGTTTGTATATTATTACTGTTGCATGAGTACAGAGTTAAAACATATACAGCTTAAAATAGAAAGCAGGGCAACCCACTCAGGACCCCTTCTGTCTGTCTCTCAGACAGGAGCTTTCTTTTTCGCAATAAATATATTCTGTTCTTGAAGAAAAAAAAAGAAAAAGAAAGCGCACTGAAGTTATGCTCTAATCATCCTTCTGTGCACCTTCAAATTTTTTGTGTTCTTTTACTTTTTCTCTAGCACTCATTTCCTGTTTGCAATTTAATTTACTTTCCCTTGAATAAACTGGAGGAAACTGTTCTTGTGGCTGACGTAGCAAAACTCATTATCCTACTTGCCCATTCTCTCAAACTTTAGTTCGATGTAAATCTGCAGACTCTTACCCAATTAAAACAAAATATGGCAGTTTATTGGTTAAATAAAACTGCTATCTCAGTCTCCTCAACCTCTGCTCTTTCTCCTTGCCGAGAAGCATTTCTTTAGTCTTTTCCATTCACTGCATTCTTTGAGGATGCAGTCGCCTGGCAGGTGAATGGATCCTAAAATTGAGACATAGGCACCTATTAGAAGGTTCACTTGTTCCAATATCAGCATCAACATGAGCAATAGTGAAGGCCAACAGCTTCTCCTAGCAAAGGGACAAACACCTGCTTATACCTCAGGAGCCAAGTATGGCCTGAATGAACTGACAAAAATGTTAAAGACAATGAACGACATCTGCAAGTTATGTCTAGGTACTTGGTACTCTCATGAATGCCACTAACCCAAGGTATTTACTTTTAATCACATAGCTAATGCTATGTATATCCTTCTATATCACTTCAGTTAGAGCTTATTTCAATACTAAAACTTCACACAGATTTTTTTTAGGTCACATTCTCAATAGGTAACTTCGAAGGGAACAACCTATGATGAAATTCAGACAGATGGAATCTTGAGGAAAAAAAAAACACCTGATTTTATAGTCTCATATTCTTTGTTGTGGTCAAAGCAATCATTATTATTTTATACACATTAGAAGTAAATTATCCCACCATAGTGCAAATTTCTAGAGCTATTATTCAAATTTATAATATTTATTATTACTTCTACCTATATGAAGATTCTGAATATACACTAACAAAAATAGGAAATGGATAGGTAGTAGACAGCCTCTTCTAGTGAAGCATCTCATCTGTTGAGACTGAAATTTGCAATCATATATAGACTAATAATCTTTCCTAGCTCATCTTCTGGATTGTTTTCCTAATACCGTTTCACTCTTTCTAACCCACAATATAATGTTTCATAAATAGCTGCAGTTTATTAGGAAAATAAAGCAAACTGTTTTAAGAAGTTGTACCACTGAAGTGATTAATGTAGGTGTCTTAAAAATCCTTGAGTTTAGTAACTGATGATGTAGCTCACTGGTAAAACCTTTTATCTTGCATGTGCAAGGTTTTGGTTTCCATCAGCAAAATTGTCCTCTAAGAGAAGGTTTACTAAATCTTACAATACAAAGGTTCATTGTCTGAATAGATTTTTGTCAGAATAAATTTGTTTTTTGCTTTTTGGTTTTTTTTGTTTTGTTTTTTTTTACTTAAATTGAACTTCTGTGGGATATGTTAAGGGACCTATCTTGTTTTTCCACATAATTTTGAAATGTTTAAAGTAATAGCAATAGAGTTTTGTGGGGCTAGATTCTAAATATAATTTTCTGAACAAGGAATTGAATTTTTTTCATAAAGAAGGTGGATCTTTGGCATCCATAATTTATTTAGTATGAAATAATATCTCCATTTACAGAGGAATTTTACTTGTTACACTTCAAAATTGCTTTGCTAATTGTATTCTAGTAAGTTTTATTAATCTAATTTTATCAAAATAAGTTTGAAAAAAGAAAATAAATTACTTGGATTCTAACAAGTTAATTGCCATAGTTCCCCTTTCTTTCATCTTGAATTACTAATTTTATCTGCCAATAGAATTTATCTTATGTAAATAATAATACAGATCTTGGGCCTTTTAGATTAGAAACTCTACCTTATTAAATGATAAATGCCTAGTTGAGAAGAATTCAGTCTCATCTTAGAATTTTTCTGCCTTCATACCTTGTGTCTACTTGTGTGTACTAACTACATAGTGCTCATCATATTTAGAACATTGTTATAGTTGCCAGAGAGTATTTTGTGCCATAATATATACATATATAAAAAGAAATATATTTTTTATTTATAAATAAACTCATTTAACTCTTCCAAATTGGTACTAGCACTCTTCACATTTTTTTTAAAAGACCTAATGATTAAATATTTTAATTGCTTGTGCAAAGTCACACAGCTGTTGGGAGGAGTGTAGGGATTCTTTACCATGCACACTAACTTCAGAACTCCAGTCTTAACACAATATACTACATGCTCCATATTTTCTTTCCTCTCTAGAAATAAAATAGCTGTCCCGTCTAGGACAATAGGTGGTGCTATGACTTGGCATCTGAATGACCCCCAAAAGACACTTGTCTTGAAGGTTTAGCAAAGTTATAGAACCTGTACTAGATGAGACCTAAGGAGAGACTTTTAGTTCATGGAAGCATTCCTGACAAGGCCTCTGGGACCCTGACTTCTCCGCAGCCTCTACATTGATAGCTGACGATGTGCTGAGTAATTGATCACCATACGCTTCTGCCTTTAGGTGTTGCCTCACCACAGCCCAAAAAGCCTGAACTGGAAACTGCAAAACTGTGAGCCATATAGAACTTTTTTTTTAATACGCTGATTATCTCGGAGGGTTTTTGTTGTTGCTATTGTTGTTGTTTGCTACAGTGACAGAAAAGTAGGTAGTACAAGTCGCATTACTTTCAGATTTGCACAGATGCTTCATTTGCATGGACCTTGGTATCTCTAAGGCGCGCTGTGCTCTACGTCCTGGCTCAGCAGCTGGAGTGTATTACCACTGGTGTCCACTGTGGTGCGTGGCAACGCAGGTGGCAGATGATTTTCACAGACCTCTGTCCTGTTTCACTCAACCTTCCTCTCATTCACATGGCTTTGGCTATTAAATTCTTAGCTCCATATCTTGTCTTGATACTAGTTTCTGTCCTGTGTATTTGAAGTCCTTTCTATATATCATTTTTTAAATTTTACTAGAACTGAGATTTCTACTTGTGTCAGATTAAAATTTGCCGTAGCCTTGAATATATTGCATTCTTTAATATCCTATCTGCTTTAATATCTTATTGTCTGTTCTCTGTACCAGGAAAGAAGTGTTCATACTTATGGTGTTGATTCCTATTAGCTCAAATAATAAAGGACTGATACATAAACCAAATTATAAATATTTTACAGTGAAATCTGTATCAGAGGTCAGACTCAATACATTAACTTCAGTCTTTTTTCCTCTGAAAAAATAGCAAGGAAATAAAAAGTGGACATAGTGTATTAGTTGGTGAGCATAGAACCAAAGCAAAGATGCGAATTAGATAATTTTAATGGGTAATGTAGTCTGATTCATAGCCAGATACTTGACCTTGATATGTCTTCGAGAGGCACCTATACCCCTGACACAGTGTTGGTGATCTAGGGAGTTCTTTTTCACACATTTGCCTAAGCCAGTCATTTGCTTTCACGCAGCACCTGCAAGTGACTACAATGCATGTGGTTAGATTTTAGCTTTCATTTCTTCATTAAATAATTCATTCAAAAATATGTTAAGTGTAAATCATGTGCTAAGCTCTGAGAAAATTACTCAAGGCACAAGATTAACAAGGCAAACATCATGCCTGTCCTTAATGAACTTACAATTTAATGGTGAAGTCATATATTGAGAGTCACACCCATGCCTGTATACAGCTATCTTCATTTCTCTGAAGAACAATTTAATGATGTTTCATGTGACTGCTGCACAGAAGGCCCCACTTTGTAAGACAAGTTAGAGGTGGTTTCCCTATGGAAGTATTTAAAGCTGGAATTTGAAGGATGATTCAATGGACCCTACTCGTTCTACAGGAAAACACTTTTTGTCACAGCGACGTGGAACAAGATCCTCAGCTGAGAAATAACTTGGGGATTTTAAATAATTAATATAAAGTAAGTGGGGTGTGGTGCTGCACTCCTGGAGTCTCAGACACTTAGGAAGATGAGGCACTTAAGCCCAGAGTAACTTTTTCTCAACAATAACAATAATTTTAAAAAAGAAAGAAGGCATATTTTGCTGGAGCTTAGTGAATAAAGGGAAGGGTGATTAATGATGCAGTGGGGTACTTTGGGAGGCAGAGGTCATGTGGTGGACTCTGGTCTTTATTGAAGAGTTTGGCATTTCTAAGAGGTTATAAATAGTTGTTGAAGCATTTTTAAGCAGGGAAGAAACTGATCAGATTTGCATTTTTCATCTTTCGTATTGGCTGCTGTGGAAAAAATGTTTTTGGGAGTAGGTTAGAGTGATTGTGGTTAGAATTAATATTGCTAGTGTTCAGTGTGAAATTCTGGTGTCTTAGAAATGGAGGAAAAGAAATCCATAAATAAAGCTAAATAAGATAGGATTTTTCTTTATAAAGTGGTTGCCTTATACCTACTAGTTTTACATGAAAAGGAGAACATCTTCTAAGGTGCTGAACATCGCTAACTCCTATAGATTTGCTATTTATTGAATTAGTAGAACATGTAACAGAAAGGTGAAAGCAGAATATTCTGGAAGAACCTGATCTTCAGCAAAGTAACCATCATGATTTTAACCATTCTTTCATAAAAATGAAACAGGAGCTTTCCTATAAATCACAAAGGGATTGCATGGATATAATCATGAACCAGTCCAAAGATAGATAAAGATGGCAATACAACCAAGTACAAGGAAGCTGGAATTTATTTCCATTAAATATGGTATGGTGATTATTTCAAACCAAAATGATGAGATGCTTTTTCTTGCCAAAGAGGAGTACTTAATAATTTCACATATAGTTGCTTGAACACACAAGCATTTTTCTAAATTCAGACCCTTTTTAAAAGGCTTAAAATGTCTGAATAATTATAACTATGTCTTTCAGTGATTCTCCAGACACAGACTTCTAAATGAAATATTGTGGTTAATCTCTTTCTTTAAAAAATTTCCAGAATTAGCTATTCTACATATTTAATAGTTAATTTGGGGTTAAAGCAAAAAAATGAACTGTGAAGAAGCTGAGACTTAAAAATGTCCACATTCTTCAGCATTTCAGAAGTCCTTGCTTAAGGCAGACTTTGGATATCTCATTAGATATAAAAAATAAATATTTTTGGAAAACACCAGTACAGAACTAAGAACTGTAGAACTGAGAAGAATAGGGATCAGTGTCACAAATAGCAATGTTGAAGTCATTCAAAATCAGAGCTTCAAAATTACTACTTTTTAATGGAAGCTTATCCAGAGAATTTTTAAATATATATAATAAAGCCATATACATTATCAAAGGTTTTTATTCTTATTTTGAAGTTAGCAATATTTATATTAGGAAAACGGTAGATGCTCCACTCAGCACACTGATATGTGTGTCTGCACAAGAAAACCAAAGCATAGTTGACCATCATTTCAAAACACATCAGCACAATTAAGCAATTCTGTGGAAAAAAAAAGGAGTAGGGACATTTTTAAATAACTATATTCTTGTTCATCATTCAACTATTTAAGTATGTTTAGTCAGTCTTCATTGGTCTTTCATCTGTCCCCAGGGGCTGCAGTTAAAGGACGAAATGTACTAATTGGATTCATGTTCACATCCTACCATTCTAGGTTTAAATGAAAATACTAATTTTCTTAACATTCCTTTGTTTGTGAATGCCTTAAGCTTTATTATTCTCCACTGCTTAGCATGTGAGTTTTCTCAGAAGAATAAACTACAAACAGATCAAGAATATATATATATATATAGTTACTTTTCTTTGTTGATAAGACAAAATACTTGACACCCAAAGTTAAAGAAAGAAAGGTTTATTTAGCTCACGGTTTGTAGAGGTTTCAACTCATCATCAGCTGGCTTCAAGGCAGGGGACATGGCAGAGGGACATCACAGAGCAAAAGACAATCAGCCGCAGCAATAAGCAACAAGTGACAAGTCACAAGTACAGCTCTTTCTGTCCCTTGTATCTTACCCAGGCTACCTGTCCTTAGAATAGTTAGCACTCACACCCTTAATCTTAGCAGCACACTCTAAATCAACCCCAGCAGCACAAAGCCTAGATCCAGTCACCCCCGAAAACCTCCACTAAGACTGCATGAGGCTTCAGGGGGACATCCAGATACAAGCCATATTTATTTCCCCATAGAGGAGATCATATTTAATGCACAACCATACATAAATGACCAAGTTAAATTGACTCAATGTTTTCTGTACCACTTACTAACAACATATTGAAAGCTCTTTGTTTCAGGACTGTGTCTACATGGTTGAATCATTCTAGGTAATGTTCATTATGTCTAGTAATTCCAGCACTGGAAAAATACGAATACAGTTTTTTATAATTTGAAGGCAATTTTTCTCATTTGCTTGATTTCCTTTTGCCATTGTATATATACTCATTTTCCACCTCATAAATGGTAAAATAACAGAATATTTGTAATATCTCTTGGGGTATATTTTTAAGATGGGTGTCTTGCTGCATTGCCCAGGCTAGTGTCAAACTTCTAGGTTTAAACTATCTTCCCACCTCAGCTCCCCAAGTAGCTGGGATGATGAGCATGCACCATCATGCTCTGCTCAATTTTTATTAAATTGGTATGTGTACAATTCACTTCCTGGTTTTACATCCAACATCATGATTTTTGTTTGTTTTGTTTTTTTAAGATAGGGTCCTGTTGTGTAGTTCGGGTTGACCTTGAACTGAATGTGTAGCCCAGGCTGACCTCAAACTCATGGTAATACTCCTGCCTCAGCCTCCCATGTGCTGAGATTACAGATGTGGGTTACTATGCCCAGTGGTCCAGCATCGCACTTAAATTGCCTTATTATCTCTCTTTGAGAGTTTCCAAAGCTATAGGATGAATCCACTGTAGAATACAATTCTATTCATAATAGCTTGTCATTGACAGAAAGCCTATGTATATGCTGATGCTGATGCTGTGTATATGCTAAGCAATTGACGAAGTTTGCATCATTTGATTATTTACTATACTGAGAAAATTCCCCATAGCATTAGGAATAGATACCTCTGTCTCTTACTTATGGATGCTCCATTTTTTTAAGCTCAACTAAAATTAACTTATGTTAATTTCCTCTGAATAAAACATATATCAGGATTTAAATAAAAATATTTTATCTCATCCTGCATAGGAAACAATTTTTAGCATTGTAGGCTTATCATTTTCTCTCATGAAAAAGTATTGGTTTTAGATGCACACAGGAGGTAAGGCACATCATAAATGACAATTTAAAGCATCCCTAGGTATTTTTTCAGAGTAAGTATCTGTTAATAATATTTCTATCAAAATCAAAAGTGCCTTAAATTCACATTTTCATCTTTAGAGTATCTATTATTGTCGTTCTGAAGAGTACTATGGTTGGGAATGAACTGAACACTGGATACTGTTGTTGCCCAAAGACAACACTGATGAGAATTTTGATGTCATATAATTTTATAATTTTTCTTCTACATGGAAAAATTTAAAAATATTTAGCATTCAAATTCTCATAATGGTTCCAATTTGCCTTACTAATTGCATTTTCAACCATTCCTTTCAACTGAATAAATTTCTTTCATTTTCTTAACATGTCAAGCCCATTTATATTCACCCAAGTTGTACAGAAACCTCTCAACTTGCCCTCTTACTCTGAAGACCCTCGTGCTATAGTGTTCCTACTAGAACCTAAATTTGGAACACAGGAGAATGAGAACCTCAGGAGTACATATTCCGTAATGCCAAATGAGACCGGGTGTTTCCTGCCTACCTGCTGCAGAGGTCTCTGAAAATAGTTTGAAGACAAAGACTGGGACACTGAACCAGGATGCCTATCACTGGTGCCTCATTAAAAGCAACACTGAGGTCTCCTTCTGATAAGGACAGCGATGCTATTGATGGTGACATTCACAAGACAGCTATCATTTACTGAACCCATGTCATGTGGTTTTACATGTATTATTGCATATGTTCACTCTAAATAAGTCTAAAATGAAACCTAAGATTCTTTTTAAATATGTTTCCATCTCATTCTGTGTGAACAAAAGCCATCACAATTCGCTCAGCTTTTCAAGTTAGAAATCCAAGATTTTTTTCCTTGTGCTTTATGACTGTCGTCTATTCAGTAACCTAGGTCATTGATTCTAGCTACAAAATATGCTTCATATCTGTTTCCTCTCATTTTCAGTGGTACCACTCTAGCCCAGACCACCAGTATCTTTAACCTGGAATTCAGAAAAACTATATAGATAATATAAACAAACTATATTAAATCAAATTTGATATTCTGGATTAGATCTTAAAACAGAAAAAGAACATTAGTGAGAAAAAAAAATTGTTACAGTATAAATAAATCCCATGATTTCACTAGCAGTATTGTACCAAAGATAATTTCTCAATTGTTATAAATGTATCACTTTTATGTAAATTTTTAATGTTATGGAAACCTGGTTGAAGAATACATAGGCAGCTCTCCACCACATTTGCCATTGTGCTATACATCTAAACTACTATAAACATAAATTAACATAACAGCCCTGTTTTCTTAGCTGCCATCCTAGCTCCCTTCAGCCCATCCTCCAGTTACAGAGTAATCTTTTAATGAAATAAATCTGACCATGTAACTTACACAGTTTAATATACCAGAAAAATTAAAACAACTTGTTGAAGATAAAAGATAGTAATGTCTGAGTGGAGATTCTTACCCAGATCTGATGGGATTCAGAATATTTTAAGCATTACATTTCTGGGTCCTTATTTGATGGATTCAGTACTGATCAGAAATAAACCAGCATCTCCTCTCCATGGTTTGCATTTGGTGTTGGCATTTCCATTGATCTGCCTCAAAACCCCAAGCATTTCATGACCTTAAATATGTGTCTGGATACATGTAAAACATGTCATTACTTTTGCCCAAATATTTAGCAGTACTTTTAATAAAAGTTGTTTAGCAAATGTGGATACACAAAGATTTCCTACATTTACTTACTCATAGCTACAACAATTTGAATTATGATTCAGTTGAAACTCTTCCTAAGACACTAAAAAATAAAGAGAAAAGAATCTAAGTCATTTTTGGTACTGATACTTGGAATTATCTTTAAAGTTGTTTTAGCGCATTCATGAATACATGGAGAAAATCAGTAATCTAATTTAGTTACTCAATTATTCAGTGTCTGTTTCAAACAATGTAAACTTCTTAAAGAAAATTTAGTATTCAGTATTCAAATATTCTTTTGATACAGCAAACTTGAGTTACTTAGTTTTACATTTTTTCCATTCAAGTATCTACGTTAGGTAAAGTTGGGGAAGGAACTCCATAGGTCTACCTATACCAAATATCATTCGAAGTCATATTGAAATGATTTTCATGCCCAATTATTTGAAAATAAAAATATTTACAATGGGCAGTAAATTTCACGTTGTCTTATTTTGAAGAAATAAGATGTCTAGGGGAGACAAAAACTTTGAGAGAGAAGAAGCAGGTCATGACTGATTATATTCATCAAGAATATTGAACAACCTTTTCCCATAAATTCTTACCCACTGCTCTTTCTTTAAAAATAATATGCCATACAGATAGATCCCACTGTCACTGGCTAAGGTATGGGAATGGAAGAATCAATAATTTTCTATGTTTGCTATTTGTCATATCATATTCATATTTTTGTTTTGTTTTGATTTTGGTTTTGGTTTTTTGGGGGGAGGTATTGAGACAGGGTCTCACTATGGAGTAGTTCAGATTGCCCTTGAACTCACTGTGTAACCAACAGTGGCCTTGAACTTGCAGCAATCCTCCTGCCTCTGTCTCTAGAGTGCTGGTAATACAGGTGTGTGCCATCACACCTGGTTCAGTTGTTATAATTAGGTTTGCTCAGGGATGTATTTAATTCCTAAATCTCTTTAAATACTAACTAAATCAATAGACTAGGAGGATCTACTGTGGGACTTTTATGCCTTTGGCCATGATCCACTCAAACTCATTCAAGATATTATAGTTTCTGAGATTTTATCAGTCAGGGGAAAGGTCTTTTCACAAAGTAATTGTAATAGTCACAATTGCTTTGTCTGTGATGTCTTACAGAACTGGCTATTCAAAACGAAACTATCAGCTGTCTTTAGCAGAGTTCTCACTTTTTATATATGGAGTTTCTTTGTCTCCTTTCTTTGGAAGCAGTAGTTGGATCATGCAACCTCCTTCTGAAGTTTAGTCCTATTCAATAATCTACCTATTTAAAGAACTGAAACAACTTTTTAAAAAGTCTTTGAGGTTTTTTCAAACTCTATTATCCTAGCTCTACCTATATAGTGTCAATGCAGGACCGAGTATGCAGCTCAGTGGTAGAGCACTTGCTAGCACGTGTGAGGCCCTGGCTTCTATCTTTAGTGAGCCTTTACCCGAAACCTAACCCTAGGCGTAACAGTAACAGAACACTAATCCTAAACTAAACCCAATACTAGCCCTAACCTGAAACCCAAACTTAAATCTAATTAACCTTCAACCTAACCTTCACACTATTCCAATGTTTAAAATCCTATTTTCATAGGGAACAGATATTTATCAATATGAACTATTATCTGCAATTATCTGTAGAACTTATTGTCTATGGTTATCTACAGATATTCTTTTGACTTCACTTTTTGTTAAACCATATTAGTATTAGTGGAGAAACACAGACAAAAGGATGAAATTAATGACTATGCTGGTCTCTTTTCTAATTGTCACTTTACCTGGTGACAGCAAGGGACAAAGGAAATCTAAATCCCTATAATGATCGTTAATAGTTATTGAGGTTTGTGTTTTATATTCTACATTGGTTTGTGTAGGTTAAAACAAGTGCATAACCATAGGGCATAATGGTGACTTCAACTAGAGTAGAATCTGCATACTGTATTGACCAAAGATTCTCAACTCTGTTGAACAGTTTTGGTCACCATGAATTTTACAAATGCACACAGTCAAACAAAAAACATTTCAGTATGCAACACAAGTGGCTGTTTATGTTTCTTAGATATCAGCTCTCTATAACACTTAAATACAACTTACATTTTGTAAGCATTTTTAAAGCATGGGAAAGCTTTCTGTGGGACCTATTCTTTATCACCATATCTGCCTTCAGTACTATCATCATGCATAATTTGATAGAAAAAAATCAGGTTGAAATATTTATTAATTTTTATAATGAATTAAGACACTTATATCTAATACTCTAAACCTTTGTAAATTATATATTAGCATTTTATATAATCTTGACATTTTTATTAATGGAAATAATAAAAAAGTGGGATATTTTGGGATATATATTGTAGCATCTATTTTAAAATCCTTTACTTTAAAGTCTTGATATGTTACATCATCCTAAAAGACTACACTTTTAGATTTCAGTATGATAGAAATTGACTTTATACATAAAAGGTGTGTTGTCTCTACATTCCTAATTCTGTTGACTAACAAAATACACCTTATACTACTTTTTATACGATTGGACTACCTGCTGTTTGTTTGCTTTGACAATGGCTTGAAATTTTCCAGTCCATTTTGCACAACAGGCTTTAAAATAATTAAATTATAATAAAATATATTCAAAGATATGAATGTACAATTTAGGATCATCTTTCCCCAATAGGATTAGAATTCAAACACTTGCATATTTGAAGGACAACATAATACCGACAACAATTTTGACACAAATTCAAACCTCCAACGCAAGTAAAGTGCAGGCCACAATACCAAGCTTTCAGAAATGCAAATGACATTCTGAAATTTCCTATGAAAATCTCTAGCTTTACTGAAAATCGAGAGCTGTAGTTTATTTTTAAAAATGTTTGTCTTTGATTTTGTATCTTCAATGTTTCTTGATGGTAAAAAAAAATCACCAATTACATTCTCATTTATATATAATATACATATATAAATATATATAATTCTCATTTATATATAATATTCTTTAATAAAACACAGGGAAATTTGATGATAATAGCATTTTGAGATCAAATTTTTATGAAAAACACAGTTGCTTTTTCTTTTTTTGAGGAATCACATTACTTAGTGGAACTGTGATTAGCTATATGTTAAAATCCTGCAAATGAGAAATATTTTATCTATTCACTTGTATGATTAGCCATGTAATCTTTTTATCATAATCTAATTACACTTTACCTTTTCCCATAACAAGGTCAGAAGCTGAAATAAGGAAAGAACTGGTTGTATCTTGTCACTCCAAATGTACATTCTTGCATATTTGGGGGTGGTACAGATCAGATCAAAATTTACTGAATAGCTTATTTCTATTGGAAGGTGACATCATATGTATGCCTCATTTTGTTTCCTAATGGCTCCATTAACATTGCAGAAAAATTTTCAGTGAAGCAGTAGAATCTGTTAAGCAGGTTAAGGAGTTGTAACAAGGCAGACATCAATAGAACCTACTATTGTTCTTATTTGTAAACATTTATACCATGGAACAAAAGTTTCACCAATACCAGAACTGTATTCTACGGGCTGTTTTTCTCTATGCCTTGCATGCTACTGAAGAAGACCTAGCTATGTATTTATAGCTCCTCCTTTTCTTTTGGTTTTCTTTGTTTTTCACCAGTTTCTCCCTAGAAGGTTGCTAATGGTACACAATTTTCTTAGGCTTATTTGCTTGAGTCCACTGTGTATATCACTAATAAGGAAATTCAGGAAAAGGAAAAGTAGTTATCACACTTCCCATTCTGTCATAACATTTCCATCTCTCCTGAATGCCCATCTCCATTTTTCATCATCTTGTATCTGGATTACATCCCAAAAGAATCTCGGCTTTTATAAGAACCTGTATGGCATGTATAATTTAAAACCACTCACTAATTTATTCCACAAGTATTTATCTAATGCTTGTTGTTACCAAGGCTCCCTCTCTTTTATTTTTTTAATGAAAAGACAGGTAATGGTGGCTCTTCTAGGATCAAGATGGGATCCATGAAACTGAAACGTTTGATCAGAAATGCCTTTCCCATAACTGTGTAAAATATAGTCTTAGAAACTGTGCTACAAAGACCTTGAAGATAGTCTGCTCTCAAAAATTTACAGTATAATTTAAAAAGCCAGTCTTTTTGGCACAGATAGAAAAAACAAAGGAAGATACACTTATGGTAAAATATACCAGCACACCCAAATCAGTATAAATGGTGTGTATTAGTATTTGAGAAAATAATCAGATTTTAGTTACAGTGTCAATAAAAGTGTACTGGATAATGAGAATTTAAAATTGAATTGAATGCTTATAAGAGATGTCTGTTTTCACAAAATAATATAGTACCACAGCCCTGTATAAAACCATGAACATGAGCAAAATGTATATTTTGAAAAATGAAGTATTTCCTTAGTTGTGGCTAAAAACACTAAAAAACAGTAGTTCTCAAATGAATGTGGCAACTGAAGAGAGCATTATCAGAATTACTTCAATCACTTTTTCCCAGTTGACTACACATGATCTTTTTTCTCCATATTCTATGTACAACCTTTCTTCGCACTATTCTGTTAGGTCCTTTACAGTGGAAATGAGGATGAGGCTGGGTTTCAGAGGCTGCAATTCAGTTACCCAGAGTATATGTCGCTGGAAAGTTCCCAGAATTCTTCTCCAATCTCTCTTTTCTGAACTGAAACACAACGATGTCTAGAAAGAATAACTTTTTCTAATGAAGTGAGAAGAATGAATGGACTATCTCAGAACTGTTTTTAAATTAATGAGAGATGACCGTCCAACTCGCATCTGGATCAGTTAACATTTTGTACCATAAATTTAAAGCTTTTTTAAAAGGTGCCTGTGCAACGATGCATTATGCAAATTATACTTATTTAATAGAGATTAGTAAATGATATTCATATATATTAATTATATATATAATACATATGAGCAATGTTCAGCATCACTTATGCACATTTATAGAGAGAAAAGTATATGATCCAAAATAAGAACCAATTTCAATATAAATTATACTGTTAAAATTCTTGTTATAGGCACAAATAGGGGACAATAATTTTTGCAGCTAATAAAAATCTTTAAATATATATATATATACCATTTATATCCATATATACATATATATGAATATATTATATATATGATTCTGGAATATCATAGCTCTAGAATATTTATATTACATGATAAATTACAGTCATTTGAAATAAATATTTTGTTTTTAAGTAAACAATAACTGAGTTGTGTTCCTTAAATGAAATCTGCTATGGAACTCATGACAAAGTTATGTTAAAGTGGCCCAAAAATTAACTAAGTATTTATTGTTTGCACAAAAAAAAAAAGAACTAATTTAAAATCAAACCAAAAAGAGACAAGTCATTTTATAGACTATTACCATAAGCCATGGTAAATGTCATACACTGGTCCCCCAGATTATCCTTACTGATTTGTTTTTGCATTAAAATGTTTTGCTTTATACTTTGTTTAGTTACTTTTAACATTTCATGACCTATCCAGTGAGTATAATAGCTGGGAATTGAAATGGCTTACAGCCAAATTGTAAGATACAGTAAACCTACTGTGGGACTCAAGCTCTTCCAAATATAGAACAACAGAAGGATAATATGAAATCCTATATTGCCATTGTTTTTTGTTGTTGTTGTTGTTGTTGTCATTTTTCTTTTGTTGTTGTTTTTGTTTGTTTTCTTCTTGATTTTTCTGTTTTTTTCTCTTCAAAATAAAAAAAGCTAAAAATAAGTAAAAATAAACTTTTGAATTCTAAACCAAAAAATAAAAGAGTTAATATGGAAAACTAGTTCAAACTTTTTCCATTAACCTTTTAACAAACAATCTTCAAAAAGGGAGGACAGTTTCATTCTTCCCCTTTCTCTTTCCATTGCTCTTTTTGTTAAGGTTTCCTGAAGAGAAAGTGAGAGATTCATAGGACGGGTTTGTCCATGGACTGATTATATTACAACTAGAATTAACATTTTCTATTTCTACCTTCCTTTTATTGCCACCTAGAGAAGTCAAACAATGAACAACTGTCAAGTAACAAGTGAAAGCGAAGCTAATAAAGAAAAGCATGAGTACGGAAAAAAGTGCTCACTGTTTACTACGTATAAAATATTCAATTTAGAGAGACTACTAGGTTTTCTACCCTATTAGAGATTATGGTTAATAGTTTACATATTTGATAAACTGGTTTTTATAATAAAATTAATTACCACAGACCAAAGCACCTTTAAAAATAAATCATTTCACCAGTATTCTAAGTGGTAAAATAACATGTGTAGTCAGAAAAAGGGAAAAGTGTGTAGATTCTAGTAAAAGGATATGGATATTTTAATTTTACTTAACCAATATTTTACATGCCATAACAAAGAGAAAGGCCATCTCAGAAGTGGAAATGCAAAGTGGTGGGGTTTTAAAGGTAAGTTCCATATTTTTAAGATACTTGCTGATTCTCTTTTGATTCCCACAAGTGTTTCTTGCTTTATTACTGAATTCTGATTCTTCCCCAGACTTAGCAAATCATTTCAGAATTAGAGGAAGTACATGGAATCTCAGCTTAAGTGGAGAGATAAGTGAATTGGATATTTTGTCATTGAATGTGAGGACTCGCATCAATCCCTGGTCTTGCCTTGGCACTGACTTGGAACTCTGCGAACATTCCATTAGCCACAGGAACATCCTGGCACCGAGACCCAGACAGAAGGAAGAAGCTGGCCTGTCAGGAACAAGGAAAGGAACAGGCCTTCCTTCCCTTCCTTTACAAAGATGGTCAGGCAGGCGCCCCTTTATTTCAGTAGATGATTTTGCCATCCCCACCCAGGTTAGGAAAATTTTGTTCAGATTTTGAATCTCCCAAAATTCATTGTAGTGTTCCTTCAATTAAATTCCCAAACTAAAATGTGTCAGAAGAGCAAAGTTTTGGTAATGTGCCTTTCATGATCAAAAAAAAATAATAATAATGATAATCAGGATTTCATTGAAAGACAGTATGAGAGTTTGTTTTTATGTGGTCATTATCACATTGTTTTTGATGAAACTTGTTTGGTTTTGATACAACTTATATTGCAAACTATCAATTCATTGCTCTTATGTAAGCAAAGTATTCTAAAAAATTTTTAAGGTTAGTAGGCATGCTGGGCCTTAAGTGGTAATAAAGAAAACCTGTTTTTGGTAATGCTAATTATGCTTTAATATTTAAAGATATATCGATGTAGTATCAAGTCATAAATGCACTGTGAAATATACCACAAGCATTATTTTCTATTTATCTGTCATGAATATCCCAAGTATTATTTTCTTCGTGACTATGTGTCTGTGAAGAATATCACAAGTATTATTTTCTATTAGAATTATAAAATCACTAGAAAATTATGCATATAAAAAGTAAATAGAAAGTAAATAATACATTTCCCAATAAATAAATATATACTTTTTTTAGGAGAAGATGTTATCAAAATTAAACTGGCAGAAGCAGTGCCTCTCCACAACTAGCAGCCCTGATGCACATGTGATTTCTCAATAGTGAAAATTTTCTTCAATTTAGATTCTATATATGCATACTAAAAATGGTCATCTCTCTCTATTACTATCACTACTATTATTAAGGATTCATGTTGAAAGAAGCAAACTGTGATGATGAATGTCTTAAACTCAATCTTCTTGTACATGCACCCTTCCAGATACCAGTTTTTCTACATACCTAGATATTGTCTAATTAATAAAGGTACTAAAATTTTTTTCACCTGTAAAATTTATTCTAGAAATAGAAAATCAAAAAAAGAAGCATTTGTTTTTCATTTGATTTAGGTTGCATTCTTGTAAGAAATTAGTTCCTTTACCATAAAGATTTAACTTAAGATATATCACAACTTGAGTGAAATTTGTCCCCTAGGGTTTAAATAACAAAACAAAACAAAATGGAAGATAAAAGACCTTTTAAATTCAGAAATATTAATTACAGTTTTACTTTTTACATGTAAATATTTCCAAAATGACTTATCACATCCAGCTTCACTTGGATGGTGACTAGACAGGTGCAAGAAAAATAAATGCATAAAACTAAAATTGTTACACATATAAGAAAAATGCATAATTTACATATAATTCAGCATATATAACTATATACATGTATATACAAGGTATATACATATATAATAGTGCTATGTATATATATATATATGTACACACATGATTGCCCAATTATACATGTGTTATTGCTCCTATTACTTTTAAAAGACTTATGTTAAACAGAACATTTTCAAGATGAACTAATGGTATTTGTGTTCTGTTCACCTGAATTTTCATAGGTGAGAGTTTTGAGCTAAATATTTATAAATGTCTAAGTTCCAATTAAGGTAGCTCAAATCACCGAAGATAGGGGTTTATTAACTACCATTTTCTCTCACAATAATCTTGATTTTTATAGTCATATGTCTTATAGCTTGTAAAACATTTCATTAATATTTCCTTTGTCCTAGCCATTTGACAAAAGTGCAACCTGTATTGGCTTAAACAATAATTTGCCAACGGATGGGCCTGTACAAATACTGAGTTTACAATAAATGAATCAAATAATGTGCTATGTTATTTAAAGTCTTTCTAAGACTGCATTACGAGTTTTCATAATCTGAAACACAAATATAATTCTTTTCATATAGCAAGAGTTTAGACCTAAAATTCCAAGATAAGGAGGGAGAAAAGAGAAAAGAAAAAGAAAAAGATTTGCAAATTCAGTCATTAAACTTTCCTTGTGATTCCCTGACTTTTTATTAAAATATGGTATCCATCATCCTTATTTTAAAAATATTTCGCAAGTAGATGAAATAATATATCTTTTAAAATAAAAATATATAAGCACCCACACAAATTATACCATAGAACGATATGTAACATGTTTAATCTGTTGCTGAATTAAACTAGTAGTTCATTTGCAATTATTTTCTACTAATGATGTCATAGCTCACGGGACATTACAATGTTTATTTCCAAATATTATTACTATAATTAGTAGTAAAAATAAGAATGAATAATAGCAAATATCTGCCAAATCTTGGTCTACTTCAGTAGCTGACCATTGCTATGAAATGAATTATCTATTTTTCAAAAAAGTATTTTATCCCCCAAAAAATGTAAAACAAATTCTAATCTGTAGTTGTATTAATATCTATGATAGCAGAAAACATATCTGGTATTACAAATTAAAGCTAAGTGAAGTAATTTTAATGCAAATTTAAAATAAGTGGCTTAAGCAGAATGTAGACAAATCCATAAAAGCAAAAAATTGTCATCTTGAATACAAAATTCCACTCATATGAATTTATTTTCACAAAGGGAATGAATGTATTCCTCACTTGAGAGTGAAACTATTACTTGTATTTAAGACAAGATAGTCTTACTTTCTGTATTTGATAAAGAATAAACATTATAATTACCAAGGAGTTTATAATTTGATATGGTTTATGGAGACTTATTTTTCAAATGTCAAAAGCACCAGGGTTATTAGGGATTGTACTTCAACCTGATTTCTTTAATATAAAAATGTTTTGAATGTGTGCATGGTTATTAAGGAAGTGATTATTAATATCAGAAATATCTAGATTTGTACTTGGGATTTACATGTACTGTCTACCATTCACTGAAATATTTGATTAAGAGGAATGGAAATATGAAAACTCTCTAGTTTAGAGAGTTTTAAAACTCGAGGCCTTCTGTGCCTTAAAAAAAAATCAGCGAAGAAGAGAGATGATTACAAAGGAGGAAAGTGAGGTCATTAGAAAATAGATGACCTAAGAAAAAAACTAAAAATAAAAAGAAGATAAGCTGAGCTTAGTGGCTCATGCTTGTAATCCCTGAGGCAGGAGAATCATGATGAGTTCAAGACCACCCTGAACTACACAGGGAGTTCAAGGCCAGCCGGAACTACATACTGAAACCCTGTCTCAAAAAAACAAAAACCCAAACCAAAAAAGAGCAAGAGAGAAAGAAAGAGAAGAAAAATGATATATTTAATGGTGGGCCTGACTCTCTTGAATAAGAATAGCTTCATCTTAGTATTTTCCATAAATCGATAGTAAATTATGTCCATTTTTTCCCCTAAAATAGTACTAAAATATACTTCAAATAATTGAGGGTAAAAGTTATAGGGACAGCATATCAAATGCAAGATAGCCCTGAAAGGTTGGTCTTTGTGTTTTTATATTTGTATATTTAATTTTGATGCATTCCTATGATGAAAGTTATATATTATATGATTAATTGAGGTTTATATGGGTGTTAGATATTCTTAGGGTTTTTTGTTTTTCTTTAATACAGTGCCTTAATGCTTTATCTACCACCTAGCTTTAAAAACCGCTGGCCTTAATCCTTTTTGTGGGAAAATGTGATGTAAGGCATCAGTGACTTATGATGAATTACATTCAACACGTAATGATAATTTCTGCTAAGAGCAGCTTGAGGAAACACTGGCAGAAAACACCATCTCACTGCGCAATTCTCTACCTACCAAATCTGTGGATCTCTGGAGCTCTGCTGCCCTCTACTGGCCTACCAAGATACATACCTGCTTCAGAACTATGGTTTCTTTTTATCAAGATACTGGCATCCTAAAATCCAATTTTCTTTGGTTTCACGCACAGGTAAATGCAACATAACTTGTATTATTGTCAAGTTAATTTTTTCCAGATCATTTCAGTGTCATACAGAAAGTAACACTCATTTAGCATTCTGTTTTAAATTCAAACATTACTGGGGTCTTTTGCAGTCAGTGTTGGCAGAAACAGTGGCTAAATATTACAGTGACAGCTTTCATAGATATTAGTATTCTGACAGTCAAATTGGTTTCAAGGCCTTTGATTCTGACTGCATCACATACGTGTGCATGACAGTGGAGTGTTTGTGTGTATATAATTTTAGTGCATATTTTTTAAAGTTAACAATTTCACTAGTTTCTTTATGGCATTTAATCTCTTAAGATGCATGGATCCTTCATTGCTTTCGTGTGAATAATCCTATACTTCTTAGCAATCTAGTTGCTTTATTTTCTTCCAATTGCATCATGCCTAAGAAACAGTGCTTTGTTGGGGTACTAAGTTTGAAATTCACAGTCCGAGAAAAAGAAATGAATTATAACTCAAACATTGTTAAGTCCCAATTGCATCCTGGTATGGAGTAGGGTTTATAAGATTTATCAATATCACAGTGCATCAAACTTGTTAATAAATTAGCTTTCTGTATAACAAGTAAAAGAAATACTTTCAAACGGGAGCACAAAAGGCATGGCATAGCTGAAGCTTAAGTTTCAAGCTTTGTATCCTCTATATATAATGTATTATGATTTTCAAAATCTTTTTATTAGGAAAGCTATACCAGACGCATAATCACTATACAATGATTAAACATTACCTTTACAATTTATAATCACTGAAATTACAGAATAAATATATGCACATTTCTTTTGAATCTTTGTGTGTGAGAGAGAAAACATTAAAAGTGCTTCCTACAAAGCTGTTAGTGATATATACCCAGTTGCTTTTTTATTTTTAATATTTTATATATATATATATAAGAAAGTGCAGATGTTCTCCAAAAAATCTTGGCATCAGGATGAAGTGTCACAAAGAGGGTGCTTATCCCTACACGTGTTTCCACCTGTTAAACCATCAGGCCTTCGCTGCAGTAGGATCCAGCCTCGAATGTGACTTTTCCCAGGGTCCTAGGAGAGACACTGTGAACTGTACACTAGGAGTGAAGAGCAGGTGAAGACTTGGAGAGGAGAGAAATGGATCAAACCCGAACTAAGCAGATTGGGTTGCAAGGGAGTGGTGTGTATGTGTGTGTGTGTGTGTGTGTGTGTGTGCGTGTGTGTGTACGCACCTGCAACAACTGCAGGTTTAGGAACCTAACTGTATGCAGGGATTGGTGTTTGCATATAAGAGTGTGTGAAAGAGACAAGAGATTGAGTGAGAACATTCGAGCAAGACCCGCCCCCTCCCTCCCCATCTTGCAGTTTTCAGGCATGCAGCAAACTGCATTGTTAATACATGTACAGAAACTGTGCCATGATGGGAAGAGGAAAGAGCCACAAACGTCAGTTCCCCTCCCTCTTTTTCAAACAAAACTACATTTAAAAGGAAAAAAAAGTTACTGAAAATAAAAAGACACATTGAATTTTACTGAATTAGGATCAATACAACGATCCTCAATATACCTTACACATGGCACAGTCAAAGTCTCAAGTTTCAGTATAAAAAATAATGATAACATTTGCTGGCAAAAGTCTGCGAAGGCACTTCATTGATTAATGATCTGAGTATGGCCCTTCCTCCAAATCACATCTGAGAGGGGAGAGCATACATCTGAATTCTCTAGTTATCATGCGGTTTCGATTCTGTTCAGGGCAGGGAAGATTGTGAGCATTGAGATACTGGGGCGAATGTAAAAGGAGCAAGGGATACATTTTTTTACTTTCCTTTTCTTTTGGAAAAAAAAAAGCACTAATTTATTTTCTTCTTTCTGTTAGAACCTATATGATGTTTTTTCCAGGACTTCGAGGTAATCCGGTTTTGTTTGAAGTTTGGCCCTTAACTCGAGGTAATCACTTTTTTGGGTTTGGTGGTCTGTGAAGCCCTTTCCGGCTGAGAAGAGAAGGGTTTCTTTGAGCCTGGCATCCTGCTGCAAGTCTGGGTATTGCATGCCAGGGGGGTGGACATGTAGTTCCTTTAATTTGGGCACTGTGCCATAAAGACAGTCCACAAATCCTACCGTGCAGGGAGCTGGCTGTGGCCTCTCACGGTCAAGTAGCATACTGCCACCACCACAGCCTCCCCCTGGAGGGAACAGCACCACCCCACCGTTCTTCTCATGGTGTCGGAACCCAGCCAAGTCTCCCCCAGCTCCCCCAACTACCCCTGGAACCCCACCAACTGCTGAGTGGTGAGGGTGAGGGTGGTGGTGATTCACCGTCACTATGGTGTTGAGCTGGGAGCTGGAAACGGCCAGGGCCCACTCCTTCTCTTTTTCCAACAAGGTCCGGTAGTTGCTGTGGGTCTCCTTCGAGGTCTCAGCAAACTGCTCGCTTCCCAGGAGAACCTCACCCATTCCTGGTGGTTGTGTCCCAGGACCCCCTCGATCTGCGCTCCCCGTGTCCTGCACCGCTGCAGCAACCACTTCTTCCTCCTCCCGGGGCTTATAGATGGGGTTGTTGCACATCTGGGTAACCGGGTGCGGGATGTACTCGTACACGTGACCCACAGGCGGAGCCTTCTCTGGAGAGGAAAGGGTCGGCCGGCCTCCACCCCCACTGCCACCACCACCTCCTCCACCATCTTCAAACAGCCTGTGGCACTGCATCTGGATGCCGGTAAGGTCCACGCCTTCTTGCCGCTTACTTCTGAAGGGTAGCTTCTTCCGACGTCGTCGGAGCACATAGGCGAAGAGGCCTGCAGCAACAAAGACTGCTGAAAAGAACAGAACCAGCAGGCTGAGAATCAACACAGAAAGTGGCACAGGGCCGCCAGGCGGAGATAATTCATAAGGTGACACACTCGTCGGGCCCCCAACAAGGTGAGAATCTCCAGGGTGAGCTGGGGACGCTCCAGCTGGTGCAACACGCAACATCTCTGGACATAAAACTTCCAGCTCGATGGTGCGCACATCGCGGTGTGTGAGGTTCTCAGGACTCCTACAAAGCACATCTCCCACCACACTCACTGAGCTGATGGTTTCGATCCACTGCTTAAAGGGGACCAGGTCACAAGTGCAGTCCCAGGGATTCTCGTTGAGGTCTATCTGCACAATGGCATTCAAGTGTTCCAGCACACCAGCCACGGGAAGGTAGAGGAAATAGTTCTTCCTCAAGTTAAGCCGAGCCAGGGATGTGCCTGCGAAGGCGTCTGTTGGCAGAGTCCTCAGCAAGTTATTGTTGAGGAACAGCAGCTTCAAGTTGGGCATGAGGCTGAAGGCGGCAGGCTGAATTTCCCGGATAACATTGAACTCAAAGTACAAGTAGTGCAAACTCTGTAGCCCTCGGAACATGCCAGGTGTCAGTTTCTCTATATCATTGCCATTGAGAAACAGACTTTTTAGGTTGGGCAGGTTGATGAAGGCCCCATCCTGGACATAAGAAATACGGTTGTTCCCCAGATGCAAGAGATCCAAAGAAGAAAAATTCCAAAAATCAGAACGGTATATTTTCTGAATCAGATTGCTACTCAGGTACAATTTTTTGGCATTCAATGGCCTTGGAAGAAGTTCAGAAATGTTATTAAATCCTCGTTCTTTGCAGTTGACAGTCAAGCCAAGGTCATTGATGTGCAAATTACAGGTACACCCAGTAGGGCATATGATGGGAATCGGTGGTCTGGTCTGGTAAGGAGCGATAGGAGGTTGATTTGGACCAGGATATAAAGCTTGGGATGTAGAGGGTGGTCTTGGTGTTCGGGGTTGTTTGGTGGGCTTGGGCTGTTTATTTGAGGACTTGTATTCAACAGAAGAAGCAGTAAAATGCACAGAGGACAGCATGGAGGAAGGTTTAGTTGGCCATGCATTCTCCTTGCTTGATGACAAGTGAGGTATCCCCAAACTAGCCTCCACCTCAGAGTCAGACAGCAAGGGGCAGAGCTCTGTCTTCCTGATTTCTCTCAGGTCCTTTCCATGGAAATGGAAAGGTGTCTCACAGGTGATGTCACCCACCAAGGCCGTGTAAGGAATGCGTTCCAGCCAGCTCTTCAGTTGTACGATGTCACATGTACAGTTCCAGGGATTTTCTTCTAGCTGGAGCTCCATGAGGCTTCTGCCAATGTGATCTAGCATTCCTCGGTAAAAAAGAACCTTTAACCTGTTTCCACGTAAGTCCAAATGGGTTAAAGAGACAGCCTTAAATAAATTTGTGGGAAGCATGGGAATCAGATTATCATTTAAAATCAGAACCCTCAATTTACTTAGGTTCCGAAATGCTCCACTCTCAATACGTTTAATGACATTGTAATCTGCCTGCAGATATTCCAGACTTTCCAAGCCAAGAAAAGTGTCATTCCTGAAGACATCTAGTTTATTCTCATGTAGGTATAGCCTCTTTAAGATCTTAAGACCATTGAAAGCTCCCATTTGAATGTCCTGCAAAGCATTGTTCCCAAGGTTAATGGACACAGCATTATTCAAATGAAGAAAACTGTTGGTGTATAATTTCCTCATGGAATTCCTCTGCAGATACAGTTTAAAAGGTCTTGACCAAAATTCAGTAATCTGACTAATATTTGTAAATCCTTTACTGTCACAATGTATATGAAAGAGGCTTTCTTTAACTTCACAGTAGCATGGATCAAAACAGGGCTCATCTATTTCCTCTGAGTCCTCTATCAGGGGAATCGGGGTAGTCCATCCTAGAGCAATTGTGCTTAGAAGAATTATCCACAACATCCTCCCTCTGTGAAGCATCTCAGCTATGGAAGCTTTCATCATTCGTGGTTGATTACAAAACTGCAACAGAAATAAAGATGCAGATTTTTAGCTTTTAGTCATGTACTATTTTAATTGACTCCTACATGTGGGGCTATTTAAGAGCGATATAAAGACTTCAGCAATTATCAAACTGACAATCAAAATGAGCAGGCAACATGCTTAATGTTTAGAATGTGCCCTATATTTTAATTTTAGGAGACTCTGAAATATTGAAACATGCAGTGACAGTTTCCTGATCCAAACCAGACTTAGTAAACAGCATATCACACAAACAAAAGCTTGCATCGCTCTCATAGAAAACAACAGAACTGGACTACTGTGCAACCCTTTAAGCAAAGGCAGATTTACTAACACTGGCAATAATTTAGCCATTGCACTTGTTTAACTGTTAAAACTCATACTGGCCTTAAAGATGCCCATTCTGAATCTTATTCTCTGATGGAAAAAATGTCCTTCCCATTACACACTTCTGCTCTTAAAAAGATACGACATACCCTGAAGTTATTACACAGTTATTAATGATAAAGTATGAAGCCACCGCCCAGTATCCTGTGCTGAAATGCATAACACACTGACATCTCAAGAAAAGTTGAGATTTCTTTTAAGAAACTATCAAATGTGCTTCATTACAGAGTGCAGACAGTGACCTCCCATTTCCCCCAACCCCTTTGGCACAAGAACTGATTATTGACATCTTCTTTAATTAAATAAATAACTTCTATGTGTTTTATCATTTGGCTATTTAAAGTGTTCAGGAAGGATTAGCCCTTCAAAAGAATGTGCCCATGTAGTCCTCATAGCTAAATATAGTGACAACTTAAAGGTTGCTGAGCCTGGGAGTGTCTGAATTTAAACACTTGCAGAGCTTAGTTTGGAATGGTTTTCTTTGCCTTCAGAATCAACTGAGGTACCCTAAAAAGCTAGAAGTGCTTGTGGCTGATTACAGGTGGTGGTGAAGGAAGGGAGGGTGGAAACTTCAGTTCTTACCTGCTGGTAAATGACCTATCACATGAAATATGTGTCAGAAAAGAATACTCTTTCCCAATCAGAAAACATGAATGCAGTGCACTATTCTAAAAACACACGGAGCTTTCCTCTATGGCTCTCTTTCCTTGTCTAATATCATCAGGACATGACAATCTGTCTATACATAAATTATAATACAGCTTTATTATATTACCTTCTCTCAGTCATTAGAATATCAATCAAAATCAACTGGCTGGTTTCAATCAATGAAAATAAATCAGAGTTTCAAACATGTACTTTCTCCCCATAGTACATACACAAATTAAGGATATATTTCTTCACTTGAAATGCAGTGATATAATTTATAGGGAGACTGAAAAAAATTTATCTTTGCAGTGAACTTGCATGTAATGAA
>RJWT010001529.1:0-47558 GCA_004365215.1 Cuniculus paca
TAAGAAATTAAGACTCACATAGGTTGTAGAATCACGTTAGTGAGAGTACAAACTTGGATCAAAGTCTGGGGTAATTTTTCCTGCCAGACCCCAGCCACATCATAGTGCTCAAAGGAGCTGGCTGCGAGGCACATCTTGTCCCCAGCTGAGATTCTCACTGGGATGAAACCATCATTTGATGTTTATTTGGTTGTAAAACAGACTTTCAAACATGTACTCTTTGAGCTCCTCCCCGGCCCTCTTTCCTCTTCATTCTTTCATGCATGAGAACAAGCCACATATGTCCACCTACAGTGCCTCTTCGCTAAAGTTCACCGAGCTCTATCGCGGTGGAAACCTATTCACCCAATTTGTTCATAAATGCTCAAATATTCGTTTCCTTACAAAGTCTGTCTGTCTTCTGCTCAAAAACAATCAATGATGCACCAGTGATACTGAAATGGATTCCTTGAGTCATGCAGAAAGTGCAGAAATGGATTCCTTGAGTCATGCACATCGAGAGCAGAAAGACTGGAGATCATCTGGATCAAAGCAGAGAAGCAATGTTCAGTTCTTTTATTTCAGATGCAACCGCTGATTCCCGAAGAGGGGGAGTAACTCCCAAGTCAAAGGCTTTGCGGCCCCACTTTCATTCACAGTTCTAGTCTTGATTCTGTTTGCTTTTGAACTTGATGGCAGGATTCTGATTCTAATTTCTGCCCGATGTTTTCCCCTCAATAATGTAGAAGACTGACTGTGACCTTCAAGGCTTCTTTTAGGTGCATTCCAGCCCATTCCCTGGCCTTTCACCACACTCTGGACAACTGGTGTCCACTCCAGCAGGGCCCTTGCTGGCCTCTGTGCCCCACCTTTGCAATGTCCCTCTGTGAGGGATGCCCTCTGTCTCTTCTGTCTACTTCTGGAAATACCTCCACTGTCTACATGTGATGCTGATCGCCATGGCCTCCTCTTCCAGGAAGCCTTCTCTGATCACCCCAGTTGTGTAGCTTCTCCACCTGCCACCTCAGTTCTCACCATCCTGGGTGTGAGCTGAAAAGCACCCTCGGTGGAATTCACAGTACAACGGTGGCGACCAGAGAGAATTTTAGTGCATTTAACAACTTAGCAACAGATACATAAAATGAAAGCCCAAATGATGTTCAATGAGATGAAAACCAGGTGGTTTTCAATGATCTGTGGCACAATTTCAAGTGGTCTTCGATGGCTCCCAGGAGAGAGACGGCACATGGAATAACACTGAAGAAGTAATGGTTGAGGTTTTGTTAAGTTTTCCCTCTTACGGTGAATACATTGTATCAACTTGAGAAGTTTAGAAATTTAACTGAGAGACTCAGCAGGGAGCCAGGGTTCTTACTTTGTAAATATCCTCATCCTGTGCCAAGGAGGGCAAGGACATTTTGTGAGTGTTACACCCACCCTGAAGGTTTTGGTGGGGGGGGTGGCCTGTGTACAATTTACGGGTAGAGAAGAAGCTTGTTTCTTGCTCTTTTGCTCTGGCTGCTGCCTTGAAGTGTTGCCCCAGTGCATGCCACTCTGCTTTGGAGCCAACTGATTATGGACTGAAATCTCCAGAACTGTAAGCTAAATAAACCTTTCCTTGCTTCATTTTGGGTGTCAGGTGTTTGTCTCAGCAACGGGAGAAAGTAACCAAGACAGTCCTGGATCCAAGAAGGTCCACAAAGCCTCAGGCCCGAGAAACATGAAGGAAAGTACAATAAGGGACATCTTAGTCAAATTGCTTAGAGTAGGTTGTTATAGTTTGCGTGAGGCTAGTCCTCCAAGGGTTCATGTGATGAGGGTTAAAAGACAACTGGGTCACAGGAGCAACACCCAGGAGGAATGAATGCAGGACAGTCCTCAGAGCTGGCGTCACAGCATGGGGCCGTTTCTGATCCATTTCTTCTGCTTCGGAACGTCCGTTTAGGATTTCTGCATTCTTCTCACGGCGAGACAGCCCTGTGTGCGTGCGTGAGTGTGCGGGGATCCCATCGTCTAAATGTACTAGAGTCCACCCACTCTCGTACTCAAGGACAGCTTGTTCCTTCCAAGTCCGAGCACTTGTGAAAAAAGCTGATATACATTTGCACGTGCAGGTGTGAGCATACATTTTCAGCTCCTTCAGGAAAGCACCAGAATCACATGACTCATTGAAGGATCAAGTGTTAAGTGCGTGTTTAGTTCTGCAGACACCGCCAAGCTACCCTCCAAAGGGTTATACTATTATGCGTCCCCATGGGTAATAAATGAGGTTTCCTGTTGCTCCCCATCCTGGCTGGAATTTGACATTGTTGGTGTTTATTTTGGACCACACCCATAGTTGTGTAGTTGTATCTCTCTACTGTGTTTACATTTGTAATTCCCTAGTGGTGTATGACATTGAAAATCATTTTCAACCTTTATTTGCATCTATCTGTCTTCTTGGGTGAGGCATTTTCTCTGATCCATTTTTGAATTGTTTTTATTGCTGACTTGTAAGAGTTCATTGTGTAGTTGGGGGTAAGAATCCTTTATCAGATATGAAGTTTGTAAATCTTTTCTTCCAGTGAAATGACCTTTGGAAAAAACGGTTCTTTTCATGTCACTGTCTTGCTTAAAACCCTTCGGTGGTTTCCCAGCGCTGTCAGTATAAAATCCAGATTCCTTCACTTGTCCCAGTGTAAATGAATCCCAGCCCTGGCCTTCCTCGCTTTCCTTGCAAAGACACACATGTGGCTTCAGTCACACCAGGCCAGCTCCTGCCACACTTGGACTGCAGCTGCTCCGCTGGCCTCCCATGCACGCTACACCCTTTGAGCGAGCTACTTCTAGTCACTTCCTGCCTGTCACCCTGGGTCCTCGGTGTGCTCATGTTCAGTTTCCTCCAGCCCCGAGAGCCTCTGGAGTTTGGGGCGTGTTTTCCGTCACCCGCATTTCCCAGAGCAGGATGGGGTGGGGTGGGGTCAGAACTGAACGGAAGGCACTTTCTGTCCCTGAGGGGCACTCCCTGCCCACCCCAGCTGTGGCACTGTGCTGCCGAGGGGTTGATCCTCCCCCAGACACAACGCCCTCGCACCAAAGCCCCACCTTTGTGGTTTGGAAGGAGCTAAGCAAAGGCTTTGGCACAGGCGGTTATAAAGTTCCCAGGTGGCAGGGCTGTAGGACATCTGGGTCCCCACGTCGGTCAAAGCCTAAAGGTTGGGGTGAGCTGGGTCCCCACCAAGCCCCCTGTTCCTCTGCTCGGCAAAGTCCCTTGACATTCTGGCAGTCGTGGACCCATGTGTGTGCCCAGCAAGAGGGCGGCGCCCCGGGAGCCAAGCTCTGGGTCTGGTGCCCGGGGCATCTGAAGCCGCCGCCCCTGACCGCTGGCCAGCGGGGAGCAAGCGGGTGAGGCCTCTGCAGAACCTGGGCGGCGGCGTCTCCACCCCAGCTCCTTGGCCAGCACTGGGGATTTGAAAGGCAGCCCTCAGGGCCTCAGGGGTAAGACGGTGCAGGATAATGGGGTATGGGGGTGGCCCTGATGGTGGGGTGAGGTGAATACGGCAGCTTCAGGCCGGGGACGGTGTGGAGCTTGATGTGACTGCAGGGGAGAGACGGATCAGGTGGGAAGTCCCGATGCATGGAAGCAACTGTTTGTTATGTGTGCTGTTGCTCCGTGTGGGGGTGTGTGTGTGTGTGTGTCTGTCTGTCTGTGTCTGTCTGTCTCCTTTGTGGGAGGAGGGCTGAATTATTTTTGCCCTTTGCCATGAGCTGCAAAGTCCTTCAGATGCCTTCTGGGACTGCGTGTGGTGAAAGAGGGAGCCTGGCCCCAGACACTGCCTGGCCTTAGGCAGCTCCCCTCCCCATGAGGCCTCAGTTTCCCCTGCTGTAGGTGAGGAGGTGGAGGGGCCCACTCTTGTGGGCTGCCTTCACTCCCAACACCCCTCCCAGCCCCCCCTGCCCCACAGCATCCCCAGGGATCCTCCCAGCCCCCACTCCAAATCCAGCTGGGATGCTTTCGAGACTGAGGGGGCCAGGCAGGGCCAGGTGAGGCAGGGTGAACCGGGCATCCTGTCCCTCCTCCAAACATCTGATGGGCTCATGGCCACCCGCCAACTGAGCTGGGCAGCCAGGGACTCTGCGTTGGCAACGCAAAGGCCCATGAAGGGACACGAAGGCCATCTCCACCCTTTAGCAGAGCCAATCCCTGCTGGCAGAGCCCAGGTGGCCCCGCTCAGGTTAGGGCAGCCCTACCCCTGCTGTGTGGTGACCGTGTCCAGCTGGACTGATACACTTGGTCCTGGCCTTCGCAGGCCGGGCAAGGTTTCAGGCTCCTGGGGCTTAAAGCGGGCGAGGCTGATCCAGGTTGCAGGGGAGGGGAGCGGCTCTGCTTGCGGCAGGTAGCAGCCAGGCTGGGTGCACGGTTGCGTCTGGGGTGTCGGAAACCTGCAGATGCTTGCCAGGGGCCTGATACCAGTTTATGAAAATTCATCAGTCCGCATGGGTGGGGTGTGTATGCCACGTTTACTAATAAGGTTTATCCTAGAAACTGAACCCCAGAGAGAGGACAGTCGTAACCATGGAGGGGAGGTGACAGCGGCCACAGGCGCGGGTGGGCCCTGCAAACTCACAGGCCTCCACATGGTGCCCCTCTGTGTACACAGGCATGAGGCGGGGCTCTGCAGAGCTGCACTTCATGGGAACAAAGACAACAATGCCACCATCTCGTAGCTGTCAATAGTGGGGCCGCACTCAAGTCCCTGGCCCAATATTTGCGGAGTCAGAGGAGCCGGGTTGCTTTTGCAGCATTGACTTTGTTCATCGATTCCCAGGAAAACCTCAGTGTCCACACCCATCTGCTTCCCGCAGTGGCCTTGGGTAAAGTAGGGGCTTGGGTGAAGTCGGGGAAACCCAGCCCCAGCCATGTGGCTTGGTGCCCTTTGTCACCATCATCTTTCTGGTGTGCCCAGAGGGTCAAGTCACGGAGCGAGCGCTTGGCTGTTGCTGAAGGCGGCCTCGAGGGCCCAGAAATGCAGTCCACAAGGTGTGGAAGCTTCACGAGGCTTGAAGCCCGCCTTCTCCAACTGAGGCTTCCAGGAAATGACAGTTAGCCTATCTTTCTTGCTGTGTTTGTAATTTTGAGACAGAGTCTTGCTATGGAGTTCAGGCTGGCCTAGAACTCACTGTGTAGCCAGGACGGCCTCAAACTTGTGGTGATTTTTCTGCCTCAGCCTCCCGAGTGCTGGGATTACAGGCACATACCACCACGCCTCGCTTAGACGGTGTTTCTTTACAACTGATGTTTTCCTTTTCATAAGAAAAAGAAGCTTCTCTTCCACAAGTGGCTTAAACCCTGCACATGCCAAGCCTGTCAGCGTCCCATTCATCGTTTCGCTTCCCGCAGTAATTTCTGAGTGAGACACTTTGCCATTGACAAACACAAGAGCCTGCTTTCCAGAAATGCTGTTGCCAAGGGAAGCGGCTGCTCCCCCTTTTGTGAGCTCCAGGGCCCCCATCCCGGCCATGACCTGTGACCTCTCCTCCCTGCCTGGCCATCCGCTGGAGAAAGCCAGGACCCAGCCTGCATCAGCCCTGCACCTCTGCTTGGGGGGCCCGGGCCCTGGCTGCAGGTGCTGTGGCCCCAGGCAGCCTGGCCGCCCAGTCGGGGGGTGAGGAGCCGCACCCCTCTGCTCGGAGAGCCCCCCTGTTCCTCTTTCATCAGAAGAGCTCCGCGGAGACCCCCCCGCCCTGCCCTCTCTGCCTCCGGGCCCACGCATCCAGAGGGGCCTCCCATAACCATTAATTTAGCCAATTTCCTGGGCCACACCATCCCCCCTGGGGACCCCACTTTGGTGGGCAGCAGCGGAACAAGACTCCCTGCTGTGTCCCTTCCCTTTTAATTACACAGGGACAGGCTCCCTTGGGCCGACTTTGGGGAGGAAGCCCCCCTCGGGAAACAATGCACACACGTTCCGGAGAATTCCCTCCTCTCCTAATCCGGCTGGAAGAAAAGGGCTTTTCTTCTCCTTGTCAAAGGGGGTCTTCGATGCTAAGATACCACTTTGTGCCCCAAGTCATGTCACGGGACTTCTGCCTCGGCCTGGCTGCCTGCTCTTTAGAAATGAAAGGCACAGTCCTTGCTTTACCTCAGGATGAGTGCCCCCCACCCTGCCCTCCTCAGAAAATAAAAGGGGGCCGGGGGCCGAGGGAAGCAGGAAAAGCTCCCCATACCCACTGTTCCTTTCTCATCTCGCCAACCCTGCATCTCGGGTCTGTTTGCCCAGCAGATGAGTGGGATGGCTGAGCCTCACCTGCTAATCTCAAGGGTCATGAATATTCACATGACCCCTAAAAAAGAAGGGCGCTTTCATTAGAGGAGCAGACCCTATCCTAGTGGCCTCCCGTGGCCACCTCCTCCTGTCCTTTGGCCTGGCCACCCCTCTGCTTCCGCTCCCCAGCCTGGGCCCTGCTGGCTTTGCAAACCTTGGGCTTCATCAGCTGTGGCCATGCTGGGCTCCATCACTAGCCCGTGTCCTTGTTTTATAGATGAATTAAAGGAAATAACACTGCGGCTTACCGAGGAGACAGCCTCAGGGCCCAGGGCACGAATTTACCACAGTCCTGGCCATGGTGTCCTGCACGCTTACACATGACCTCAGGTGACAAAAGGATTAGAGGTTACTTTTGGGTGATACAAAAAATTCAGAGGAGGGGACCCAAGTTAAATGGGATGGCAAAAGTCTACGAAATGAAATCAAGTCAAGGAAAATTCAGTACTGTAGAGGAGACATGTAAAGGCTCCCTTGAGAGCAAGGATGGGCTGGACATGCAGTCTGGGACTTTCTGGCAGCCACAGGCACAGAAACGTCCATAGCAGACAAAAGCATGGATCAGGTAAAGGGAACCAGGTCTCCCTCAGGCTAAGGTCCTAGATGTCATTATCATCCGGGGTCCTCAGACACACACAGCACATACAAAACACATATGAAATGCACCCGCATTTGTGTGCTGCATTGAAAACTCTTGCCCCTAATATCCCTGCACTAATGCCAGTTTTACTGAGATGTGCCCAAATGGCCCGACACTGGATTCTCTGCATATTCTCATTTGTCATTGTGAGCAGGGAACGCATGAAAGGAAAGATTCTGTCGTAGCTAAATCTTGGAAGCTGCCTATATGTCTATCAGCAGATGCACAGATAAATGTATTTATATACAGTGGAGTAGTACTCTGCCATAAAGAAGGATGAACTTCAGTCATTTGTAGGAAAATGGGTGCACCTTGAGATGGTAATATTAAGTGAAAAAAGCCATAATATTGCAAGCTTAAATATTGCATGGTTTCTTTTATATGAGGAACCCAAAGTGAAGAAAACAAAACAAAACAAAACAAAATATAGATAATAGGAAGTAGGGAGACAGAGCTTTCTCAAATGGGAAGGGAGTTAAGAGATGGAAGGAGAGTGGAGAGGGAGAGGGAAGGGGAAGTGAAAACAATTGAGATGTGCTATGTGCATGCACCAGCTCCCCATGAGGGAGGCGAGCATTATGTATTGCAAACATGTGCTAATAAAAATAAATAAAACTTTTATTTTGTATCGGGGGTCAAACTCGTGACCTCACGCTCGCCAGGAAGGCACTTGTGCCACTGAGCTAAACCCCTGGCCCAATAGAACTTTTCTGTTGCCACTCTTGAGGTTTGGAAGGACAATTGAGTGCTCTTGATTCAGACCCACTTAGACTCATCATAATAACTAATAGACTCGAACACACATCGTGTGCCCAGCACTTTGAAATGTTCTAAATACAACATCTTGTTTTAACCTAAAACCCCGTGAGACAGACCTAAATACACACGTCGTACTGTGTAGAAAAATCAAACAAGGAAATCAAAGCTTCGAGAACTCATCTGACCACTACTCAGCAAGGACATCACAGTGCCGGGGTTTAATCCACTTTGTTAGCATACGGGGTCCACGGTCCTCCCCAACACACCCGACCTGCCCTCCTGGGAAGGAGTCGGGCTGGATTGGAACACCTGGGCTCTTGGGTTTAGAGATCATTGCCATAGCAATGTAGCTTTGGAGTGTTTTCCACCAAAGGGATTTGTTTCTGTCATATATTTGAGAAGGGACCGAGTCTTTAAAATCCTGTACAGCCCCAACGTTCTGATTAACTCACTTGAGAGTAGTTTGTTGCGCCAGGCGCTGTGGTGTGGGAAAACCAGAGGGACATGGGGAAGGCAGACACCGAAAAGGGAACCGAGAGATGGGTCATGTGCTGGGAAGACAAAGTTTAGGGTGCGTGGGGGCATCTCAAGGAGAAGCCAATGGGACTCAGCCGGGTGAGGTCAGGGAGGAGCTCCCAGAGGCAATCCCCTTGAAGCCAGGCGGCCCGGATGAGCAGCAGTGCGCTTTGCACACGCAGCGAGTGCGCGGAAAGGGCACATCTGTAAATGACACTGTGGCCGGGACTGGAAAGGTGGAGCCGCACCTATCCTCACCCCCTCAGTGGGGACTTCAGACTTCATCATGAGACCAGTGGAAGAGTTTCGAGCACAGTAACAATTGCAGGTGAGTCACATTTTTAAGAGAGTCACGTGGCTGTGGTCCAGAAGGCAGGCTGGAGGGAAGAGAGGGAACACAGGAGTCGGAAGGCTCTGGAGGAGCTCATGGCCAGGGCCAGCATGGCAGGGGGCAGGGGTGCCTGAGAGGTGCACGGGGTCTTGTGGACAGGTTGAGCAAAAGGGCAAATGCCGTTGCTGTTTAATGTGATTGCAGGTTGTGGGAGAGGACAATGAGGTCAGTGTCGGAGCACCTTTGAAACGCAAGCGATCATGGTGGCGGGCAGCGGGAGTCCTCGGCGATGAAATGATAGAGGGAGTTCTGAGAGTGGATGAAATCTAGGGCGAGGCGGCCGGGCCACCGCTCTGAGGAGTTCTCGCACGCGATGGTGGAAATCACGAATTAACCATCAAATCTTAGAAGAACTGTCAAAAGAGATGTCAAACAAACAAGCAAAAGCCAGGGGAAAGCAGAAGTGTCCGCTAGGATGGAAGCCAGGAGACACCAATGTTCCAAAGCGGGAGTGGTCGGCAGGGAGGAAGCAGGGCTGGGTCAAGGGAGAGGTGGCCTGGACACTGTCCATTGGATGTCGTGACACGGAGGCCACTGGGGTCCTCAGGGACAGCAGTGCTGGTGGGGTGGTGTGGACGATCTGAACACAAGGCCACGCCAGGGTCACCGACACCGGCTGGGCGACCTTCACGCACGGCCACGCGAGGGACGCACGGTACATCTCGGTTCCAGCGGAGGAGTCAGAATGTAACTTTCATGGTGAGGGCAGCCCCTCGGATATTTTAAACAAAGGTTTTATTTCCTTTTTTGTAGTACTGGGATGGAACCCGGGGCCTTTACACTGAGCTGCATGCCCAGCCCTTTTCTTATTTTTAATTTTGAGATAAGGCTTTGCTAAAAATCACTAAGTTGCCCAGGCTGGGCTTGAACTTGTGATCGTCCTGTCTCCCTAAGCGCTGGGGTTTCAGCGTGCACCACCACATCCAGCTAAGAAAGTCTCTATTCTAAACAAATCACTGCCTTGTAGTACGAGGTTTAGCCGTAGGATCAGATCTTACATAGTAAAAGCAGTGATTTTCAAATATTTAAAGTTAAAATGATTGAGTACTTCAATAATTTTATCGATTATATTATAAAATAAAATTTAAAATATTTACTCATGCATTTATTGAAAAACAATAATTACACGTTAACACACATTGCACTTAGGAAGCACAAAGGAAGTGGCGACGGCAGCACTGTTTTTCATCGTAGCGACTCTCTTTGGTGTCTGGGTTGATCCGTGGCAGCTGGATTCGCCTGCCTCGGTATTCACTTGTTGTTTTTTGGTTTGGGTTTGTGAAGAAAACCTGGCTTCCCCTCGATAAGCGACGAGAGAAGAGGTGCACTTAATAGCTTTCCAAGTAGTCTTCTTTGCGTGTACTGACAGTCGACAAAAGTTAGTTGTAAGGTGGGGTGTGGGGCCATATCAGTGAGCGTCTCACTTTCTGTGACTTCACATTGATTGGAACTTTGTAGAGATGGTCACTCACGTCTCATTCACCACTTGGAAAGTAGTTTTCCTGGGTTATGCGGATTTTCCAGTTGCTGACAAATTTCAGTCTACAATGTTAAAAAACTGTTCACTTCTAGCACCATCTCCCATCAGAAAGATGCCGGAAAGGTATATTCTCATGGCGACAGATGAGTTTCTCAAAATTCTCATTTTTGTATATATATTTGTCTATCGTTGGCAACAAATACAAGAGGATGACTTCCTTGTAGTGGCAGCTTGCTGTGCTTATTTTGTGACAATAAGTCTGACATATGAGCAAGCCTGAGTCACCAAGGGCTGGAGGTCACCCTTTTAAGCAAAATGGTATTGATTGCAAAAAAAAAAAAAGAATAGAAGTTTAGATCATGAATGAAACAATTGTTCAAATCTTCCCCTCACGATCACTGTTATATTTTGGGTGCCAAGTTTTGTGTGTGAACCTTTCAATGTCACACAGCCTTTTCATTTTGTTAAATTACTTGTAATGTACTGAAGGTGACAGGAAGTCTATTAGCACAGGTTGGTGCCAATATCTTGATTCACGCTAAGACTCCAGTGCACCCACTGTTGCTTTGCTCAGCCAAAATGTCACCGTAGTGAATGTCACTATGGTGACAAAGGTGAATAAAATGTTAGTATTATCGTATTGACCTTGTGAGCCACTGGAAAGATCTCGGGGGCCCCTGGGAGTCCATAACCACACTTTGTCTTCTGCTGGTGCAGAGGAACAGTTGGCACTGAACAAGGAAGTTGGAACGGGAAGACTTGCAAATGCCCAAAAACAATAATCAGGCAGGGGATTTAGCTCAGTGGTGTAAGTGCCTGCCTGGCAAGCGCAAGGTCGTGAGTTCGATCCCTGGTGCAGCAAAAAAAGAAAAAAAAACCAAAACAATAATCAAAAAGGCAACAACTGTCTTGTGAAAATGTTTGTATCTTGAGTGCAGCTCTAATAGCTAAGGGAAGTAGAAATGCATCTGGGGCTGCAATTATGACTATGTTAGAAATTTAGTGCTGGAACCAAGCTATTTGATGAGCTATTTGATGAAATGCTTCAGAAACTAATAACAACTGAATTTGGTTCATTAAAATTACTAGTTGTCTAACTCACTGATGTATTATAGAGATTAAATAATAACTCTGAAATCCATAAGCCAATTAAGGGGAATATCATTTATAATAAAGGACAGTTTCATGTAAAAACAGAATTGAGGCTTTAATGTCAGCATTTGAAGGCTCTTTTAGGAAAGCAATCAAATGGTTTGGTTTGACTGGAGAAGTAAAGTTACTAGAGGGAGGCTTTTGTTTTTTGAGACAGAGGCTTACCATGTACTCCAGGCTGACCTTGAACTCACTACAGTAGAACAGACTGTCCTCAAACTTGCTGTGATCCTCCTGCCTCAGCTTCCCAAGAAGCTGGGATTGCAGGAATGTACTGCCACACCCAGAAAGTCAGGTTTTAATTAAATGGTCATGTTTACACATTAGATACTTGGTTCCGTCTGGTGTATGAATGACTGCTATGACCATGACAGATGAAAGTGAAGGCCTATCACAGTCCTGGAGGTGGGACTTCTGGGTCACCTCATCTCTGCAGACAGCACTGGGAAAGCACCAAAGGTAGTAAGATTAACCACTGTTGAATTGGTTCCAGGTGCCTTGCAGAACTTGAAAAACCTGGTGTTTAGAACAGAAGGGTTTTATAGAAACACATGCATCTCTTTCCTTCAGGTGCCGGAAGTAGTGCACAAGGGCATCTCTCTTTGAATGGATACAAACTTTTCTCTGCAACTGTTTCAAGGCATGAAAAGGAACAGGCACCGCTGGACAGCTGACCAGGTGAGGGCAGGGAGCGATTACTACACCTGCAGCCCTTCCGTACCTGCTCTTTTTTAGGCTCTGCAGTTCTATGTGGACTTTGTCAGTTGACCAGCTGTGGGACTTCAGGTAACCTCCCCAGCAAGAGCTGACCTGCGGATAAAATGACGAGAACCCCTGCCCAGGAAGTTTGGCCCCAGCATAGCAAAAGAAAAACAAAGTGGACAAGGAAGTTCTAAGCAGAAGTAAGGGTATGGATTTAAGGTATTTATTAAATACAGGCATTTAATAAATGAGAATTTCCCCCCAGGCCAGCTCATAATAAAGAAGGCTGCATCTCCAAGCATGGCAAAGACATGTTATTTTGAGAAGGCTTTCGTGTTATCATCGCCAAACCCCACTGAGGCCAGACCTGAACGGAAAGCTGTAATGAAGTCAGGTTTCAACTAGTGGGTGGCGTGGGTTGTAGATGCCATTGTTTGACACAAGTGTTTAGATTTTAGAAATTAGAATTATAAACAATAGGTAGGTTTCACATGAATCTCCAGATCCCCGACTATTACAAAATGCCTGGCTTTGGGGGGGCCCTGAATTGTGGCTCTGGATTTAAATCTTCATGGGACAGAACTTGCCTGGGAACCAGGAGACAGAGTTTCTAGCAAAAACACTATTTGAGCAAACTGCTTCTCTGCTCTGTTTTTAGAATAAAAGTTATCGCTGTTCTAAGGCTGTAGTTCATTTTTGGTTGAAAACAAAAATACAAGGTTAAAAAATGGTATTGCTCTTAGGGTCACGCAGTATTTGATATATAGAATGACCCAGGTAAAAGAAAGCTTTCAGAACATAGAAATCCGTGATTGCACAAAAGCCTCGATGATTCCGAAAGAGGAAAATGTTTTTAAAACGAACGAGGCGTCTTCGCACAAACCCGTCAGAAGGCTGAAGCTTCCCACCGGCAGATGTGGAGGACGCAGACGTGCCGCGTACCCATCTGGCCTGAAACGCCCCTATTTCCAATTCTCATCTTGTAGTTCTGGGGAGGGTGAGCATGCCACGCCTCATCGGTGGAGGCTTTCTGCTTGGCTGGCTTCAGACAAAGTTACCATTAACTCCCCAACCTGCAAGAAAACGGTTTGACACAAAGGGTTCCAAAATGTCCTCCTCTCCCCCTACAAGCCCGCAAACAAATGGTACAGGGATGAGGTCAGAAAGGAATTCCCCGCCTACCAGGCCGCTGAATTCATTTACCTACCTCAGAGCGCATTCACAAAAAGGGGTGGGATGGCGAACAAGAGATGCTTAGAGGCCAAGTGGAGTTTGGGGGTCGAGCGCTACATTACAAGATTTGACAGGCCTTTGCCAGCCTTCAGCTTCTTTGTGTCTGTCACATAATAGAGCAGCACAAACTGAGCAGCGCGCGATCTGTGGTTACGCCCTGAGGCAGAGCATGCTCTTTGCAAATGCTAATAGTATTGTAGCATCCTGTCACCCGGTAACACAAAAAAGGATGTTGATTTTCACATGAACCAGAACAGGCCCATTGTACACAGGTTTGTGACCAACTTGTAGTATCTGCACATCAAAAGCTCAGCCAATCACAGGGTCCACAGCTGGCAAACTGCACCGAAGGAGGGCGCCTGATGGGGAGAGAACATCTAGGTCCCAAGGCCAGGCCCCTTCAATGGGGCCCACGACACCGCGCCTCTGCCAGCAGCGACATTGCACTTGGGGATCTCGATTCGGCGGGGACCATGGTAATTAGTATCATCAGCAAGGACGTGGCAGGTGAGGTGTTCAGGCTGAAGGATGCGTGTGACGTGGGTGCTGCCCAGGCAGCACCATTAGCATATCAGCCCATTTCTGTTCTGATTGGCTGGAGAAACTGGGACCATCTCAAGGCAAAAAACTTGCACATGGATGAGATTTCTGGAATTTTATAAATTTAGTTGAAACTGTAAAGACTTCTGCTAACACCTTTCAAAAGCATTAAGATTAAAAATGAAAAGGCAGTCAAATGGAGTGGTTTGGGAAAATAAGATGTGGAATCAACGTTTAAAAAAGCTCGAGAGAAAAGTAATTCTGTATCTTAACAGGTTAACTCAAAAGCAGCGAGAGGACCTGCATAGGTTGGATGGGAAAATGAGCACGTTGAGGAGAAACTGCAAAGCGCTCAGGTTCGCTCCTGGCACATGGGGCCTGGGCTGACACACACAGGGTCCCCTGAACCCCATCTCGTTATGGGGACCACCATCTCTGCTGCTACTCCCTTGCACTTGCCCTGCGAGAGCAGCCTTGGATTGCTGGAGAAGTCATTCCCGGCCCATTTCCGCTAGGAAACCAGTTAGCTCATGCTGTGCGTTTTAGGTGTCTCATGTGCCCTCAGGAGCTGCTGGTATTAAAATGTGCTTGGTTTCCTTAACTATTTTTGGAGTGCGTTTTGGAAAGTGCATAGGTTTGCGGTGAGACTTGCTTTCAGGTTCTGACTTTACCACTCACTAGAATGACCTTGTGTGAGTTACTTACAGCTGTTCTGAGCCTAATTTCCTCACCTAGAAAATGGAAATACTTCCTGTGACAGAGCATGACAAACACAAGATATTCTGATTTCCTTACTCTGGATTTAAGTTCTTTAAATAAGAGTGTTAAGCCAGGCATGGTGGCACATGCCTGTGACTCCAGTAGTAGGGAGGCTGAGACAGGAGAAGCACTGCAAATTTGAGGCCAGCCTGGACTACATAGTGAGATCCTGTCTCAAAAAACCACGAAGAAAGAAAAGAAAAATAAGTTTCATAGAACCCATCTTTTGGCAAGACATGAACTGACCACAGAGAGGTGCCAGGAGTTTCTCGATGGGTGCTCAAGCAGTAAAGGCCAGTTCTGATCCCTTCTTGCAGTGTCTGAGGGCTGCTGAGAGCTTTATAACGGGCCCAGGGGAAGACGCGCGTCTATTCCTGGAGCAAGAGCTGCCAACCTGGGCAGGCCCCTCTTGCTGTCAGTGCTGCACATGGCAACAGGAAGGCAGGTTCACGACTGTGACTGGGTGTGTGCTGTGTATCTTCTCGAGAACCTGGTACAATGACATCTGTTTTTTATCACACATAAACAAATTGTGTAAAAATTATATATGTTTAGCATGCAAGGGGATTGGCTGTCTACTGCTGGGTGCATCCTGGCACATGTAAACACTCTGAATATTTAATCCCTCTGGACAAATTCGTTTCTTAAAGGAGAAACAGGAAGCAAAGCACTTTGCTGATGCTGTAGGACGACTTCCATGTAAGAGCTACGCAAGAGGTTCACAGCAAATGGGACAGAGAGGCAGTGAGCAGGAAAAGGGGAAGAAGGTTCATTGCTTCAGCTGAGTGGTGGGCAGCATGAAGCAAAGAAACCGGTCAGGGCCTCAAGTCCTCACGGTCAGGAGGAAGGAAGCACACACATCTGTGTGGAGAATTCTGTTGGCTCAATCACCCGGCACCCTGACATGAATGAACCTAAGCGATGACACGTACGTCGTCGGATCACAGATTTCTGCAGAAGGCACTCTGCATTCTCTCCACAGAGGTGCATCATAAAGCATTTGTGAAAGCCAAGGGTCTGACACTAGTTTAAGCGGTAGGCAAGGAGTCCAGGTAGTGCAGCTTTCTGATAATCTGACCTAATTCTCAGATAAACTCAGCAAAGCAAGAAGGTGGAGCTAACCTATTCCCTATAAAATTTCCCAGAAATCAGAGGTCTTGCGAGCAAATGTTAGTAGGTGCTAGACTATGTGAACTGGAATAGTGCATAAAACTCTGCTTTCCATGCTGCTGCTCTGTGACAGCAGCCTTGACTGTGGGGGAGTGTGATTAGTGAGACAGCGGACACCGGGCTTGGGAGGGTGGGGTCTTCAGGGGTGACTCAGCTCATGTTTTTCAAGTTGTTGAATATCCCCAAATACTTGGATAGGAACCAGCTGACACCTGGGTTAATGAATTAAAAACAAAAACACCAGCTGCAATAAAGAGGCTTTTATAGGTAAATGGATGCGACTTGAGACCATACTCATAAGTGAAATAAATCAAACTCACATGTGTAAACACCGCATCATCTCCCTAGTGAAAGAAACTGAAAGACTTAATAAGATAGAAAATCCCCGATAAATATGAGGAAAAGGTTCTGAAGTCCAAGAATGCTTTTATTCTTTGATTTGATTGGTTTAAGTCTGTTTTCTACTATTTGATTGCAATATGTGAGAAGATAGGAAGTTTTTTTTGAAGCAAAGGACATTAAGGTAGCCATTGTTGATTTCTTATTGTCTGATTTGAAGGCCTGTAATGCTTTCACTCTTTTATCTGGTTTTATATTATTTTGTTTTGTTTGAGTTTATTGTCTGTAAATGTATGAACAACCATTTCGAAGAAAACAAGAGACATTAGGGTAGCCATTGTTAATCTCCTGTTGTTAGGTTTTGAAGACCTGCATTGCTTGCAGTGGTCTGTTCTGAAATGCTTTGTTGTGTTTAACTCTGTTCTGTTGTTTTGTTCTGTTCTCTTTAAAAAACAAAACAAAACAAAACAAAAGAACAACAACAAAAAAAACCACCAGCTGCAACAATATGACTTCTATCACAAAGAACAACTTTGATTTAAAACCGTTTGAAAGTAGTAGTTACAGTACTTGGTATTGCAAATGTGTCCAAGAGCCGGGGGATCCAGAGAGGGGTGGAGGGGATGTGGGGAGGGAAAAAGGAATGAAGATGTGTTACTTACAAGCACCAGCTCCACACAAGGGAGGCCAACACTACACACTGCAAGGAAACATTACGTACTAATAAAGAAAATGACCTGAAAAAGAAAGTAGTAGTTACTGCCTCGTCACGGACTTGATCCTGAGTACACCTTTCTGCTGGTTCTGCAGGACGTGGACACGGCCCATACGGGGCCTTGCAGACGGCTCAGTGCACTCTCAACTTCCAAGCTGGTAATGCGGCCCTCATGTTAGGGTGCAGATCTAACCTAAAGATTTACAATGTAGGTGATTCTTACCCTTAGTTTTATAAACTGTCTTCTTGGCCTAACGATCACCTACAATTTAAACTTTCTTGATACAGTTTGACTTTAACCTTCGCAAACTATTTTTGCAGTACTCGTCTTAGCTCTAACTTCTCCGTATTTATCAACTTAGCCTAATACGTGCAGAACATGATGATCTTACTAATCACAATCTGGGCTCGTGGTTATTTTAAAGTATACCTTGTACTATGATTAAGTAACACACCTGTATCATCCATAAGTGCAGGTTAGGCTGACTCTTCATGCACATGCTAAAACAACTGCTAAGTCTTCACGAACCTTTTCTTCAAACTACTTTCTAACTTGAGCCACAGAGATGACGAAAAATTAATTTAAAATACAATGATTGCCTATGTCCCTTCTAAAGGAATTTGTAAAAAAAGTTCTTGACACTTACTGATCAGAAATATGCATCACTTACTGAAGTAATCGTGACTTTGGAATCTTCCTGGTTTTGACTTTAGGAATCTTATAGGTGTACCTGCACTCTGCCTGACTACACATCTAATGATCGAGAAATCAGCATCGTGCATGAGCACAGTGCTGGCAGAAATAAAAAATAAAAAAGTGAGTAATGGGAATTTTTACTGAGGCGCCGGGGGGAACTTAGCCCTTCACAGCTCCTTCCGGGTCTAAGCTGGAACGTCTTAGTGAGCCTCACGTAGGACAGAATGAGTCAGCATCATTAGTGAAAATGATGGCCATGGCAGCAAACGCAATCAGAAAACAGGTTTTATATACTTTATCAAAGAAAATACCAAAATGTTTTGACAAGTATCATGAAAAAAACAAAACAAAACAAAAAACATGAATCAAACAGGGCAATGCAAGGTAGGTGACACAGAAATATCCGTAAGAGCCACAATAAAAGTTTGCTACATCATGAATTCGGTTATCGGATGGGATCAAACGACCCTGGGTACACAGGGTTTTCTCTCTCTCCCTTATAAAACAGGGAAAATGTTAAAAGATGCTCTCCAATAATAGAATTATAATGTGATTAAGTATCTTTTAATTACTCATCCACACAAATGAACTTAGATCAAGCACAGGCAAAATAGGAGTTCTGTAATATCTACACATCATGTGAGGTCTTAAAAATACAAAGTTGATTCACAGTGTACAAGCAAACACAAGGTAAGTTTTGAATGTTTAAACAACACATAATCATGATCATTCAAAAAAAGGTAAGCATATTTTTAAGCACATTTCCACACTGCTAAAATAAGATATGCCAGCTTAGGTAACTGAAATAAAAGCCATTGTTATGATCACATTTACTGCAGAGAAAATACTGTTTCTCTTCTCAGATAAATACATCTAAAATAAATAAATACAAAACAATTAAAGAATTAGTCTTTTAAATCTACACCCTGCATCTTGTATGTGAAATCCCCAAGTTATAAAGTGAGAAAGCGCCACTCTGGCCATGTTTCCCGCTCATTTTTACATTGTTTCTCTGCATTTGGTCGCTAAGTTTCTGTGAAGGAACCCATGGGAAGCAAGCCAGGAAAATGGGGGCCACTCAGAGAGGAGAGAATGTTCAGCTACTGGTGAGGCGGGCGCTCTGCCAGTCACTGTAGCGCAGTCAGTTCAGCGTGGAATGGCGAGAGCGGCCCTTGTGCAAGGGCTCCGCACACTCACTGTTAACTTTAACAACCCTGACCTGTCAACTCGGCAGAGCGTCAATTCAAAATTAATCAGTCTTCCATACAGAGCTTTCTTCACTCCACATTTCGGAAATTCGGACATGAAAAAAAAGAAAAAAAAGATTCCTTGTCCAGTTAGACTTTAACTTCTGTAGACTGAATTGTGTGAAGTTATTTTTTAAATTTAAATTTCAGTAACTTCTCATTTTTGGACCACAGACACAACACACAGGGTTCTCTGATGGGGCTGAATTTTATTTTTTCTTTCTGTAACATCTGCATTTAATAAATACCTGTCTTTCAAGGGGGAAAAAAAAAAGCATGCTTAGTATGAGACCAGCTAAAAAAATCCACAAGAAGCAGCATTACTGAGGATGGAGGGGAGAATGTCAGGATGTCAGGGGTCATGTGAGATTCTTAATAATACATTTTTATCATCTACTTAAATATTTAAGTCACAATATGGCTCTCCTCAAAGAAATGAAGGTTTTCCTCTCCTCTCTAGAAAGCTTAAGGGATGTGATAACATTACTGCCTAGTATCAGGTTTTTGCTTGGGAGAAACATGTAGAAACACAGTAGATGGCATTTTCTCTAACTGTAGTTCACATAAACGAGCATGGCCCTATTCCTGTTTTAGAAATATGCATGAGGCTAAAATGAGTGTCTTATAATCACAAAATCGTCACTGCTGCCACAGGAGGTCTGAGGTCTGATTACTTCCGGGTGGGGTGTCCCGGACAGCACAGGCTGGGGGGCTGGACTGGAGGGCGGAGCTGTGCCTCACCTGTGTGTGGAGCTCAGCGGCTCTGCTCCCTTCTGCTCACACCGAGACCTAAAGAAACACGAAAGGCTCCCGGCCACTCTTCTACCAAGAACATGTGTAGTGCTACTAGCTGAGGAAAACTGGGTTTATTTTTCTTAACACTGTAAAACATATATTTACTGAGTTCAGAGTTTCCAAAAAACCAATATTTTATGACATTCTCCAGTCTTGCATATTAAGCATCAGATCTTTGTAACAAAAGGCACACTGATGTTAAAAAATAAAAAAAATGGAGGATGGCAAGGGACTTGTTACCAAAAAACCAATTAAAAAAAACCGTAACATGTAGTAACTTGTAAAATAAAAATTGTCACACAATGAGCATTTTTATCAACATGAAAGGCTTAATAAAAAGGTAGGAGATGAGAAAGAGTTTAAGTAAAATATGGTATATTCCTTTGCTTTAAAATTCTTTGGCCAATTAAAAAATCATGTACTATAAAACACAAGAAAACGTGGGGAGGGTATCACTGCAACTAAACTGCAATGAATTAAACCTTAAATTTTCAGCCGAGGGGGGATGGCCAAGGGTGCTCTAACTGTTGACGTAATTTGTGTGACGTAGTATCCGGGGTTAGGGATGCAGCTCAGTGGTACAGTGCATGCCTATGATGTGCAAGGCCCTGGGTTTGACTCCTAGTACTGCAAAAGAAAGGACAAGAAATGAAATAAAATGATCACACGAAGTAAAGCCGTTTCCTTACGTCTACCTCAAATGTTCCACATGATTCTAAAGGAAATCATTCAACTGACTGCCCTTAACTTCCTCATCCTGCGTCATAACACAACGGCTCTGGCAGCAGGGAAAAACGGAAAGCCTAACAGAAAACAGAAAGCCCAACTCAAGCACATAACATCTAAAATGAATTTTTTCACTGGATATGAGAATGTAAAAATTGCAAGAGGAAGGCAGCTAGCTTCCAGGGCAAATCTTTAAGCTAGCAGTGAAAGGCTTCAGTTTTTGAAATGAAAATACACTGAACTGTTGTCATTCAAATCAACCTATCTGGAGAGTTCTTTTGCTAGCGAGTTTTTTTTTTTTTTCTTCCACAAGGTAAATATAAACGGACTTCCACGGTCAAATGGTTCCTTGGATACAGACATTACAGATACAGATGATAATGTAGTAGGCTACCATTATTTTATATACAATTGATAACTCTTAAAAATTGCTGTTTTATTCCAAATCAACTAACATTACATTTCTGGAAAAGAAACTGAGGTGAGTAATATCCACTAATGAATTATACTAGTGCCACCACGAAAGACAACAAGCAGACAGCTGGTTTCCTATCTTCAAGGGCCACACCTAATGGCCACACCAGTTATGTTACCCCAAGTTGTCCCGTCTACAAACGGGACGGTAATGCATGTCCACTGTTCTTCCATTCAAAAGGCAGCTGATGGCTAACGCGCCTGTAACACACGGCAGTTACTTTAGCCCATGACTTTATTGTATGTTTAGAAAGGTGGGACAGCAGAAGAAGAAGAGGCAGGACAAAAGACTGAAGTTTTCTTTCTTCAGATATATGCAGAGGTGATTATATTATCAGTAGGCATCTGTAAAAAGAAACACATTTGATAAACTTAGATCTGGGGAGACAAATGTGAAATTTCTAGACAAACTTTATTACTTCATGATCATAAAAAAATTGAACTTCACTGCCTACATTTGGTAGTGTTACTCAAACTATTTGTAATATCACCTACCATAAAATATTAGCATAATTTTATCAAACATGATATACCAATAAAAGTATACTGGAATTAATTTACGTGACAAGTTTAGAATAAATTAAAATTGGTACCAAAGAATCTGTACAGCTCTGTGGAGTGTAAACATCCTCAGCAAATGCTAGAATTACAATTACTGAAAACCAGTTTTTTAAAAAGCAAAACTATGACACCGAGAAATCCAACATACGTTAAAATTAACATTGAGAACTATGACACTTGGTAACTTATAAAATGGTTGGAATGAAGCAAGGTTACCATTCTGCCACATTTGTTCTTTTTAATGGACCTGCAGAGAACAAAATAGATCACCTGTCCAGGTCATAGATATTTCATGAGTTCACAGTGCCATAAATCACCAGGGCTGGGCCGGGTCTTAAGAGACTGGGCAGTCAGGCAGCACGGAAATCGGGATGGACTCCCTCGATCGGGCCTCTCCATGCAGAAACAGCACCACCAGCTGCCTGCAGGACTGCCGGGGCTGCTGTGGGGACAGATGCTCTGACAGTGACCATCCCCATCCTAGGCAGCCGTGGCACCTCTAGATGCCATGCTGAGCAAGTTAGAGCACAGCCACTGTTATGTGAAACACTGGGGGGCTTTGGACGTCCTCATACTCAATAAAACCCCCAGCAACACAGCTGGGGTTTCCATGGCTTTCATGAAATCCCCCCAAAGGCTACATCTAAACAAAATATCATGTGAACTCTCATGCTACAGATTCAGTGACAAAATATTTTAAGTAAATGACAACAGCTTAATCACTGCATCCTTTCCTAGACTTCTTCAACAGAGGCAAATGACTTACTGATTATAATTTTTCAGTGATGATGAACAACTGACTAGGCTACCAAGTGAAGTCCTGAAATACAGATTTTACTAGGAACACTCCTATGATGCCAGACTATAGCATCAGACAGGAGTCAATATTTTCAGAAGAGTGATAAATTTAAAGTGATATAAGTGACTTCAAACAGGGAAAGGCCTTATCTAAATGTTTTTAAACGGCTAAGACGAAGAATGAAGAAAATTTTTAGTCAAGCCAAATAAATAAAAGGCTTTTAAAGTTGATTATTTAATATATGCATAATTATTCACTATGAACATTAGGAATAAAATAATGACAACTATAGTTCAGTTCTTTATACACAGAAAATTGGAGCCACCTGCACATTATAAAATATCTTAGCCCTCTGTTCACCTTTGTTCAGTTCAAATGGTTTAGTTCAGTCCGAAGGTAACCCAATTACTCAAAGGAACATTGTATGCTAGTTTCAGAGATTCACACCATTAAAATGATACGGAACAAGCTGGCTATAGTCAAGCAGAATAAACTATTAGGAAGGCTTACAATACAAATTTTTGCACTTAGCAACCAACGTAGTAGCAGAAGTTTTACTCACTTAATACAATTTATTTCTCTTGGTGAAGAGCTTCAATGAAAGCATCAAGTTTTTCTTGAATTTCTCTAACTTTCTCTGTGAAGAAAGAAAACAAAATAAATTATTTAAAGAAAAACAAATTCATTCTCAAAGGCATCTCAAATGATAGAAGATAATTTACTAAATGCTCTGGTATACTTCTCAAACTTTTTAGAAGAAAGGGAAGAATTAGAGGCTTACTACCTTAGATCCAAATAATGTCCAGATGCTTTGGTGCAGCCATGCTTAGCCATTTTTTGGAAGGAAAGGAAGAGAGGTGTGTGACAGTCCTACGTGGGACACTAATAAAAGCAATGAACTCTTATACAGAAAAATGTATAAAAACATACATGTATAATTATGGGTATAATTTTAATAAATTCTCTGATTCTCTAAAGTCCTGCTAAGGATTCATAATTAGCAGTGTCTGAAACTAGAAAATCAAACAATTTTTGTTTTGGTACTGGGGAGTGAACTCATGACCTTGCGCTTGCCAGGCAGGCGCTTACACCGCTGAGCTGAATCCCCAAGCTTATTCCCCAGTCTTTTATTTTATTTTATTTTATTTATTTTATTTTATTTTATTTTATTTTTTGGTACTGGGGATCGAACTCACGACCTCATGTTTACCAAGCAAGCACTTGAACCACTGAGCTAAATCCCCAGCAAAACGGTTTTTCAAAATTCAAAACATGGGGCTGGGGATTTAGCTCAGTGGCACAAGCACCTACATAGTAAGTGCAAGGTCATGAGTTCGATTCCCGGTACCAAAAAAAAAATTCAAAACAAAACAAAACAGGTGAGTATTTAACTAGCCTAAGAGTGAAAAATGATTTTTTAAGTATAAAGCAATGGAAGAAGTTACAGAGGAAAGATCAACCAATTATGACTAGAATCACTTTCATTTATATGTCAAAAACTGTAAAGACAAAACTATGGGAAATATTTACAACAAACAGGTAAGGGCAACAATACTTTAAAAATACATACAAGAAAGTACTTTATCAGCTGCCAATGAACAAAGTTTAAAAACACCACAACAAGTAAAAGTAGGTTGACATTACTTATTTGCTTTTTTAGTTTTTTAAGTTTAAAGGCTTCCAAATAGAATCTCTAATTTCTCTCTGAAATGTAGATTTCCACCACGAACTAGTCTAAAGTACATGCCAATCTCTTCCTCAAAGCTGGGAAGCCATGACTCGCACTGCTCCGCTGCTGACTTCATCATACATGTCCTGGTTAGAGTTCAAGTCACACTAATACGACAACACATACTTCAGGCTCTTTCAACACAATTCCGCACATCAGCGGGAAGTACTAGCAGGAGTGAACTGATTCAATCAGAATCAGTAATCTAGAGGTAGAACTGGCAAGCTATCTTTTATACCCTGGAAAATCATGTAAGATGCATTTAATATTCACCATTTATATCTTTTGCATTTAGAAAGATATCTGTAAAACTGAAAATTTAAGTATCTTTTTTCTTTACTAGCAAGGACTCATTGATGATGAGTAACCAAGGAAAGGAGGAGTTGTTCTTTTTACAAATTCTTCCTAGCATCGCAGGAAATCAACAAAGCCTACTATGGCCACACACAAGGAGCATATTTTTATATTCTTTTTCTAGTAACCTAGCACTAGCTCTAGGTTTCTGGTGTTAGATTAGGACTAACAGAAAGTCTGTGGGGGAGGAAGGCTCTGTTGTTTTAATAAAACTATTTACTAAGAAAATATGATACTAGTTATCACAATAGCAGCACTTTCTTCTTCTATATAAGATTAAAGTAGAGAAAATAATCCAGATCCATCTCTTAGAAACTGCGTCTGTATTTTTTGGTGAGCTGGTTTCCATTTCTCAAACAGCAGTTAAGCCAGTAACTTAGCTGCTTTCCCCAAATAAGACCACATCCTTAATTTTAAAATTAATCCATTTGGTTGCCTAGGAACAGCTGAGCTAATTTTTTTCAATGAATGTGTAGAAAGTTTTACAGAAGTGTCATTCATTAGCTGAAGAGTTTTTAAAAAAGATGATGGTAGGAGAAAAAGATTTTCTAAGTTGCTTCATAGAATTTTGGGACAGTCTTTAAAACTCATCTACCTTGAATGGCACAACTGGAAATCTGAAGACGTGTTCTGAGCCTCAGCAACGCTTCTGCACTCTTCATGGAGAAATCTTTCTACTTGGGAATGCTGTAGTGTATGGAGAGAAAATCCAGTTCTGTTTGACACAGGACTTGGGTGCCATCTATAGCTCCTGGGCAGGGGATTCCCCCTTTTGCACCACCAGTCAATGAGCTCTGTCCTCAGCGGACAGACTGTCCGCGGGTGGCGCACAGTGGCACCACTCACGAGGGACTGCAACGCCACCTGCACTGACGATGCCCAGAGCCGCTCTGAGGCGGATGTGTAACTCTGTAACCTAAGCGAAAATCAAAACCATCTAAAACTCAGCAGAAAGCAACTCTTTTCCTATATGAGAGTAAAGGGATTATTTAACATGAAAACCACAGCATAAAAAACCGTCAAATTCCTCTTAAAAGGGTATTCTTTTATCAAGTTTTACAATTATGATACAAGGATACAGTACTGATTTGTCTTGAAACCTCAAGAATGGCACAGAGGAACTTAAGTTACTAGAAGTGATGGGGATTGGAGTGGATGGAGGTAAGGGTTATAAGAAAAAAGAATGGTGGTCAGGTGTACCCTTCAACAACAACAAAAAAAGTTCATGCGTTCATCATTTTGTCACCTATTTAATGGACCTGGCGGAATTAGGTATTGGGACACAGGTCATTTCCCACCTTTGAGGAACATTTCTTGCTTTCTCTCTCACTCAAAATTTTTGTCTACTATGGAATGATTTCAAATGTGAGCTTTCATTTGGTCCTCACTCAATCCTGTGGGTATCAGTGCTAAGGATGAGGATGTGAAAGCTTAAAGAATTAGCCCTGTTTGCATTTCTCTGACTCACAAATGCATACTAGATGGGCTACCATCTGCTGAACCTAACTGGTGGCAAAATAAAGAGTCTACTTGTTATTACTTTTACGTGAAATAAGACATATTTTGGTAAAAATCAAGAATGAGTATAAGATTATTATGGCTAATTATAAAGCAAACTCCTTTGCCTATCAAATATTTGAATGAAACATTCGTAACTAGAGAATTCCTGAAAGTATTGTGACTTACTTCATAAAGCAACTCAGGAAGGGATTAACAAACAACTATTTCTGCTACACAGTTCTACATGCAGTGAATAAGGAGTCTACTTTCCATTTATCCAAAGTTTACTTAAAAGATGAGCATTTCAAACATCAATTCATTGTGCTTCTTGACTGAGTCATGAATATTCCCATAATCCCCAGCTCATAAACCACCAGCTCAGTGAATGAAGCTGCTTCTCTTTTTTCTTTTCTTCAGATGACTTGACACCCATTCACATTTTGGGTCTCTTTATCTCCACGTGAAATGATACTGCTACTCTCATCTTCTTTTTGAGTTTTTTGATACTTGCTTTAAAGGCCTCAAATATAGACTAATCTGTAATTAGGTTTTGAATACACTGTGAATGCAAAAGGCCAAACCCGGGAGAAGGTTCACTTCAGTGGCTAATAAGAGTTTAGAACAGGGACAAAGAGCCACATACAAAACACTACCACAGGCACTGAAATAAACCTTTTACAACTTTTGATGTTTTTGAAGGAAGCAGGAATGAGCTGCAAACTTACTAAGGCAGTGTGCTTTAAGCACTCCCAAAGATCCAAATGTACCTCAATGTAATTCTTTCATAACAGGCTGCAGACCGCATTTTGACACCTCGTAGGTAAGATTCTAGTAAGGAGTGTTTCACACAGGGACCAAAAGATAAAAGAACACTCCCTGTGTAACCCATGTTGTTCCTGAACAGGTTTGCTTTTTGTAGACAATTACATAATAAAAGTGCTCTTTAGAAGTTTGGTAAAACAATCTAGGATATGGAGAAACAAGTAGGGATAGAGGTGAACAAGAGACCAGATTCAAAATCTTAAGATTCGGCACAAGGAAAAAATGTGGACCTTCTCTTCTATGTCTGATGAAAAGATGAACTAGAAACATGGTCTAACGCACACAGTTCAGTCCAGTGTATTTACCTTTTGTGTCTTGAACCCTGCAGGTCCTTCCCCCTAAAAGGGACACAACTATTTTTAAACAGACTCAATAATAAAGAGATGAACAGAAATAGTTCTGATTGTTACAGAAGGAGGAGGCACTAATTCCTGTAGTCTGTAAAACTATTTAAGATGGGCTTAGTACTGTCAAAGCTGGGTTACCAGACTTCTGGAGTCTACAAAGTCTGGCTTATTTTATTATTTCAAAAATGCAAGTGAAAATTTCTGTTTGGGACAGAATTACATCCATTCTTCTAACAACTATTTATTTGGGTTAAACAGGAGCTACAACTGGTACCTGTATGTTTCTAACTGAAAAGAGTATTAGTGTATTATGGACAACTTTTTCTAAAACATCCATTTTATAGGAATATACAATAACAAAAGGTTTGATGATAATTTAATGGATTTTTTTTTTTTTTTTTTGCAGCACCAGGGATTGAACTCACAACCTCGCGCTGGTCAGGCAGGCACTTAGGCCGCTGAGCTAAATTCCCAGCCCTTGATGATAATTTAAAAAAAGTCTCTGGTATAGCTCACTAATAATCAATGGGGCAGCTATTTTATGTCATTTTTATAAAGGGGAGAACATAACATAAGGTATACTTTATAAGATACACTACAGTATGGTATTTTGCCATTACTCTTAACCTGTGGGGAAGTCATAGTTCTGGCTTATCTACAGAATGATGGAATTGATCTAGAATTCAAAGCCTGTTTTACTTTAAAATTTAGGCTGATTTCTGTAATCCCAGCATGCAGGAGGCTGAGGCAGGAGCATCACAAGTTCAAGGCCAGCTTGGGTTAAATACTGAGTTTAAGGTCAGCTTGAATTATAGAGCAAGACTCTGTCACAACAAACAAACAAACAAACAAACAAACAAACAAACAATTCAGACTAATATGTACCATCCTAACTGATTACATGTTTATAATTGAATCTTCTTAAACGTGTCCTTTTGTTTATTCTTTACTTCATTTATTTGATGTTAACCTCTGGTAAAAAAGGTAATCACAAAATGCAATATTATTTTCACAAGGCTACATGATTCATTTTGGAAAGATCAGTTTTATGATGCTTTCCAAGAATCAATGTGGGGGACCACCAGCGACTGCTTACACAAATAATGTACTTAGAAAAAAAGACTAATTTCAAACTGCCTGCCCAGTACAAGAGAGATGTACATGAACATTCTTTCGTTGTTTAGTCATTCATAGTTATGTGATCTGACTGAACAAAATTTAATTCAAACATTAAAAATGATTATTAAAAGTACTATTTTATCACCCCAAACCAATATGATTTAGTAGAAAACTGCCTTATGAAACAGTGAGGTAAATTACAAACTATGCTGCTGAATATATAAATAGCTCAGAAGCAACTTGTAGAAAGTTCAGTTTTTTATAAACTACGTATTTAAAAAAAATAACAACCTCTTAACACAAGCATTTCTACCTTTTTTTTTTTTTTGAGACAGGGTCTCACTATGCAGTTCAGGCTGGCCTTGAGTTCACTTTATAGCCCAGGCTGGTCTTGAAGTTGCAACAATCCTCCTGCCTCAGCCTCCCAAATGCTGGGATTATAGGCATGAGCCACCATGCCAGCTTAAAATTAATCTCTTGTTATCTAACAAGGTCAGTTAAGTCTCCTCAGGATTTGTCTTGGAACCATGCATATAGCCTCTCAGTTGACAGTGTCAGCCATCAGGATGAGTCATGGCTATTGCTTGACCAAGTTACTGGGATTACAGGTGTGTGTTACAATGCCTGTGTCTACCATGCTTATTTTGGCTAGTATGATCAAAACATCTTCAAATACGTTATAGTCTTTAAAAGACTTCAGTCTGAACATGGACTAACTTTCTATTTAGGTGTTGGTACTTGCTAGACCCTTTGATCCTGCTAAGTAGATGTCAACTCTAATTTCAGGGGAGCTAACTATTAATGATTATGAATCTGCCTCAATTAACAAGGAACAGGTAGTGTCATTCCAGGTACTTGTCAATGTTAGCTGGTATAAAACCTTGAGCTACCTGATCATTACTAAAAGATGTAATATTTATGGAAGGTGGGACGTGAAGGCGAATTCATTCAGTTCTGGTTTGGATAAGCCAAACCAGACTGCCATGCATTTGGACTACATCATTGGGACTTCCCTCAGAACTGCTTGCTGTTGGTCTCCACCGAGGAACATTACAATAAAGAGGCCCAAGAAATTCTGGGTCACATACAGTCATCTGATTCGATGTGTCACCTACCTTGGTGTCCACTTACGAGCACTGATGGAAGATGCTTCTGTGTGCGGACCAGGGACACCCGTGCTCCCCCTAAGTGAGACACTGCTGTGCTGTGGTCCGAGGGCCACCACAACTGGGGCCATCAATGTTGTCTTCCTTCCACTGGGCACCAGCCAGTGATCTCTAGCAGAGTATGCAGAATCCTTAATTAAATGTAGGTTTTGAGGGGCTACCAATCTTATCCCAACTTTTACTTTATTTCATTTGCCCAGGTTTTGAGGTCGGTATTTTTATCTTTTGCATAGACTACATGTTTGTAAGCTGCCACAAATCCTTTTGGGTAAGTCAAGGAATCAATAATCAAACTAACAAGCTGGTTTGTAGAAGATATTCCATTAGCCACACAACATACCATACTATTCTAAAAGTGGTCTTTTTATATTGGGAAGGCTTTTTAAATCAGTTATTTAAGATCATTCTGCAAGGTGAGGGTGGGGACAACAATATTTGTCACATTTAACCTAGGAGTAATTTCTGCATGGTAAAAAACACTTTTACTTATGCTCAATTCTTAGAAAACCCAACATTATATCTATCTATAGCAATTATTTTCAGCAACAAAAGTAAAATATAAAGTTTTATGGGATTCACGATCATCTTTTAAAATATAAAAGTTAGATTGTATCATAAGATTACAATTGCTTACTATGCTTCATTTTGTACATAAAATGTTATATATCAACTCAAATTATAACCCCAAAAGTTTTAAAAGTTGTTTCATCTGCTCATTAGTAATACTTTTATTTTCTCCAAAAGGATTAAAATGCATATTTTAAAAGAAATACATTTCTTTGGGCCCATATGAAAACCTAAATACCAATACATTTTTAAAAATATAATTCAGGGAATAATTTGAAATTTTAAAAAGTCAGTAAAATATTCTGTTCCAATCAGTAAAATATACATTAAAAAATACAACTCCCCCCCCACTTCTGACTTAAAAAGTGTATTTTGCTCTGAGTTTTGTTGGGAGGAAAGTTGAAACATCTAAAAAAAAAAGAAAACCACCCAGGCAGCCCTTAAAGAGATAGGACATCATTTATCACCTGCGAAGACAGATTTATAAGAAGAGGGCCCCTTCTGTTCCTTTAAGACTGCAAAACAGATGGGAAGTGAATGGACAGTCAATGGGACAGGAAAACACGTGGGAGGTGCCGCTGCATGCATGTTCCCAGCATAAGAAAGAGGTCAAGATTGTAACTGCATGACTGGGTCCTGGAAAGGGTCTTTCTTCAAGCTGTTACAAAGACAAACGCTGTTCCTCATCCTGCTGTCAAACTGTTATAAATATTGGTTTGTCAAAAGACCCTCAGTCACCAAGCTTTAAAAAGCAGGCGCAACAGACGAATGACTCATGAGGATGATTCTTAAACAGTCAATTTATTAATGTAACTTTAAAAGTAAAAAAAAAAGTAAGATCAGAGAATGTAATTCTGATTTCTTAACCAAACTAAAAACTAGTGAAAAAAAAAAAAACAACAGAATTATGAACTACAGGCTTCAATAAAGTTATAAATTGAGATGAACAGCAAGATGAAATACAAGTTATATTTCTCAAATATGATATTGTATTAAGATCAAGTGTTACTAAAGTTGTCAATAAACTTGTCCTGCTTTGTCTGGCTGACTTGCAAGTTCTGTTACTTAACTCTGTAAGAGTGATAATGACTGACACAAGTTGAGTATCATTTATCTGAAATGTTTGTGACCAGAAATGTTTCAGATTTTGTAATTTTTGTCTTTTGAACTATCTGCCTTAGATTTCAGCAGTTAAACATCCCTAGTCTCAAAACCTAAATTCTAAAATATGCCAAAATCCGAAACAGAAGAATGTCATGCCAGCAATCAAAAAGTTTCAGATTTTGGAGCTTTTTAGATTTTGGATTAGGAATGCTAACCCTGTACTGGTTCCATAAATCAGAATAAGGATCAGAAAAACAAATAATTTCATAATTGATTTCATATTGTTAGAAAACCACCTTTAAGATTTAAATTATAATTTTTTTCTCTGCAGAAAAGGAAAATCACAAAATTAAAACAGCAAAGAGAATATATAGATTTATAATTCTGAGGTGTCTTTTTTAAGGAATTAAACAATTCTGTAGAGACAAACTCACTGTTCTGCATTTTTTTTTTTTTTTTGCGGCACCAGGGATTGAACTCACAACCTTGCGCTTGCCAGGCAGGCACTTAGGCCACTGAGCTACATCCCCAGCCCTGGTGTTTTTGAGACAGGCTCTCACTGTGCCGTTCAGGCTGGCCTTGAGCTCACTTTGTAGCCCAGGCTGGTCTTGAACTCACAACGATCCGCCTGTCTCAGCCTCCCGAGTGCTGGGATTACAGGCGTGAGCCACCACGCCCGGCTCCGCATTCTTTTTTTTGGTACTGTGAATCAAATGCAGGACCTTGTGCTTGCTAAGCAGGCGCTGTGCAGCTGAGCTATATCCCTGGCCCTCATTGTTCTAGATTCTTAATGACTAGTTTCACCAGGAGAGCAGACTCCAAAACTAACAGATGTTAAAAATGCAAAAAAGGGAAGCCAGTTACATGAACTGAGTTATCTATACTTGCCTACAAACACAAACCCAAAGACTAAAGATAAGCAGAATCTTAAAACAATTCTAGAAAGTATCTGTAACATACATTGTTAGCCCCACCTTTTCCATAAATATATATTTAATCATTAATCTAAATAAACATCAACTTCTCCAGATGAACAACAGGGATAATACCTTGCAAGCTCCACATGATTTTGGAAGATGTGTAAGTCTTTCACACTATAGTGCACTATAAATGTAAGGGACAGACATGAAAGTTTCAAGCAGGATATGGATTCTAAGTACCACATGACCTAGTTACATCAGGGTATTTCCTATTCCTGCATGCTTACCTAGATCATTGCTTTCTTTTGATTTTCAGTAATCTTGGGAAAAGCCATTTAAGTAAAAGTGAGAATAAAAGATAGGAGAGTAGGCAAACATTCAAAGAGTTTTCCTGAGTAAAAGAGAATCAAGTAGCTAAACTGTATGGATGGATTCGTCCATTGGTTATAAGAGGAGAATGACTTGAATATAATGGAAGAAAGGAGAGAGACAGAATGAAGACACAAGTATATGTATGAGGACAAGTTGAGGGTTAACTTCAAAGAGAATGATTTTTAGTACAAGTTACATTACATAGGTCTCAGGAACACTAGAACTATATAAAGTAACTGGAACTATAGGTTTAATTTTTATTCATGTTATTTATTTTTCTGAATGAATATTTCTGAATTAAGTTCATATAAAAGAAAGGAAGCTATATTTAGCCCATTCTAACATAAGAAATAAGGTCAGTGACAACTAATTAAAAACGTGGGGGTAAAAGGGAGCCAACTCAAGAGTTCCTCACGAAAAATATGTTCCAGAAATTACGTCCCTTGGATCACACTCAAAATTTTGTACAATGACAATATTACAGTAGAAATCTCTGGCTGACGGGCTATGTGCAAAATTTTGCTATCTCAATTTTCTAATTATAATATGAATGTATTAGTTCTTTGATGATGATGATGATAATAATAATAATAAAAGGATGTTCAAAGAAAAACGCTAAAATCCTGGTAGTGTACTGGGTGAAGATCTAACATGGATCTGTGCGCATGACTCAGGGTGAAGTGGTGCAATAAAAGGAAAGACTGAAGACTACCAACCCCAAATTCTCCTAAGTGTAGTTAAAAATAGCAGTTTTTTCCCTACAATTCAAAAATTAAGGCTCAGGAATAGATGAAAGAGCTTTTCCAAGGAAAAATTAAAAGTGCAACATTCTGTACAAAGAAGGTAACTAATGAAAGAGAAAATCTATTACCTAAAATAGGCTCCATAGCTCAAGAAGGATTTCACTCATTCTGAGAACACAGACCCAAGACAGGAAGCTACTGGAAATGAGGCCAACTCAGTGTGATTTCCAACCACACCATGATGGGCAATTACTGCCTGGTCCATGCAGCGGCTCTCGCTATCACAACCATCGAGAAGTTATTTGGGAAAATATTTGTAACTTTTAAGATTGTATGAACTCCATCATTCTCATGAATAAGATAATTAAAATATGACACTTGTAAGTAATTTTGAATTGTGCTCATTTGGAGAAAAAGAATTTAGGAACATATGAAATAATAAAAAAGTATAATTCCCTTTGCCCTTAACCCATTTCTCTAGCTACTGTACCTTGAAAACTGCATTTCACAGGGGTTACCAGTTCAGAATGTGCCAACCCACCAAACCTCCAAGAGTTCTCTTTCTCAAAAAGATGTTTTGAATCTTGTTAATTTTATGTTTAATATACTTTGTACAGGTTAGTGGATTGTTTTGTGAATAGATTTAGGTTTGTATTACTAGGTTCTATTTTTTTCAGCTTAGAAATGGAAGAGAACTCACAAAAATGCTTTCCTATTGAGCTGCATCCCCAGCCCTTTTCTTACCTAATTTGAGACAGGTTCTCACTAAATTGCCCAGGTTAGGCTTAAGTTTGTGACCTTTTTGCCTCAGTCTTGCAGAGAGCTATGACTATAGGTATGTGCCACCATAAAAGATATTATTTCATCCTAATGTTTCTCGCTGAGAAAATGGTAACAAGCATTAGGGGAAAAAGCCTAATTTCTAGTTTTCAATATGTGCACTGGGGCTTTTTAAAACCTAAGGTGATCTCAGTAGGATACAGTGAAACTTTAAAATGATAAGTTGCAAATTCAATCTCTAGATTACTGAAGAGAACTTTCTTGTCTCAGACCTGAGTTTAAAGCAAAAAGAATACTTGCTAACAGTGTTGAGCACTAGGAGCCTGTATAATGTTACGGAGAAGTAAATAGCCTTTTAGTTGTGTACCAATTTATCAATATCCCTCAGTCATGACTTTGAATGACAGACTCAGCCCATGAAAAATGTGCTTCCTTCTATAAGCCCCATTTTGAGTCTAGATTTCCTCATCAATAACCTGGAAAATGCTACTGAGACTTCATCATATGGAACTGTGTGTGTAAATAACCACTTCTCTAACACAGGCTACTCTCCCCAAGGACTGCTTTAGTCTCTGTGCCAGCTCCATCTGGGCTACAATACAAAGCAGAGAGCCTGCCTCTCTGTGAAGGCTCCAGGTAAAAACAGCTCTTCACTATCTTCCTTAGCTGCTTTGTCGATTCCACCGTAGCATGAAAAATACATTTTGCTGTGGCAGAATTAAAACACACAATCGCTTTTACCATGGAAAGATGCCTTAAAGAGTTCAAGCACTGATAATATAAAACAGAAATAAGTTATTCATTTTGTAACAGAAGAGAAACTTTAGTCTTCACCTTTTTCAAACATGCATTTCTAGTAATAATTCCAAGAAGTACTTGACTGTTAAAGAGAATAAATGTATTCCAATAAGCTTAAAAACTCCAAATAAACATGAAAAGTTATGGAAGCTGTTTGGTGACTGTGATGGACTGGTAACTGGGAAATCATTGGCGACCTGTAAGTAAGTGGTTTTCATACAGTTTAGTCAAACTGCAGGACATTAGGAAAGGAATCGGTGAGTGGAAGAGCGAATACAGCAAGTGGAAGCTGCTCTAAAGAGAAAGATGTTCACTTTCTGGCGAAATAGAGTAGAAGAAAGGTTTCTTAAAGTGAAGAATTAGCCTCCCTCCTTCCCCTTGTAAGTCAAAAGAAGGGGGCTCATGATGAACCTATATTAAAAGATCATGATCAAATATTTATCGAATATATACAATATATAAAATACATGGCATGGTGAATTTATGAATGCACATCACTTTGGCAGAGTTGATCAATCAAAATAGACATGAAAATATTTTTCTTAAACGGTTGTTGTGGCTGACTTACAATTGCCCACACAGTGGGAAGCCTGCATTCTGGTCACTGCACCCGAGTAAGGTTTTAATCACTGAAGGGAGGCAAACTAAACAGGCAGGAGGAAAATATGTTCAGGTTTAAGTGATAGTGATCTAGGAAGAGGAACGGTGAGAGAGAGAAGGAAACAGAGATCAAGGGAAAAGATTAGAGATGTGCTGGCAACTAGGGGAAATGAAACAGTATCAAGGGCAAACAAACACAGCATCGGGATTGAGACAGGACTGAGAAGTGATCCACAGGGATTATGGCCCCTGCAGTTCACCTTTTCTCTCCAGGGCACCTTACTGTACTCTGTGATTGTACATTTTTCTCTATTAAAAACAATCCCCTCTATGACTAGAACTCTACAACTCCATGTCACCTTCTCTTCCTTTAAATGCTTTTAAAATTCACTTTCTTTGGTTAAATCCACAGAAACAAAATGAACACAGTCATGTAACTGGAGTTCAAATGACTTAACAAATTGCCAAAAGTTGCACTGTCTGCCACAATTACGAAAGGTACACAGCAGGTCAATTTTGTCCCAATTGATAAAATGACAGACGGTCTTGCTGTGAACAGGAAGAGCCATCTAGAGTACTGGCTCAGGGGCATCGCTACGAAGGTGGTGATGGCGGGTGGCAAGAATCACCCATGGAGCCTTGTCAAAGTATTCATGCCAGAACCCCGCCTCAGGAAATAGAGTTTGAAACGTACAACTTGCCCTTCTTGTAATTTCACAGTCCAAATTTTGAGTATCATAATCTTTCTAGGGTATTTCTACCTACAATAGCCCTCAAAGATATGGCAGGTATGGGAAAAAGTTTAAGAATGTAAAGTAACTAATGGAAACTAAATTCAAGGGCACTGATATTTTCCCTTTCTAAATGCATTAAAATAAAATAATTGTATTGAAAAGGGTTCTATTTAGCTATGTTCTCCCTGCTTTTTTAATTCAAGTTTTAACATGATGTATTCCTATAAATACAAACTGGCAGTTTTGGCGCAGTCTGCTGTTACTCCCTTTTGATCACCACTATTTAAAAAACGCAATAGCACTTTTGTTTTCTGTCATTAAATAATAGTAGAACAAAGTTTTCATAATAAAAGTGATTTCTGTTCCGAGTATCTGGTAGCTCAGGAAAAAAAAGAAAAGACTTTCATCTGTAGTCTGTATTGCTAAATTTCATTGTCACAACTGAATCTCATGCAGCACAAGATATAAAAGTTGTGTCTTTGCTCCTTTCTAATTATCAAGAGAAAGCATCGCATGGAGGATAAGAGGAGACTGGAACCTGAAGAAGCACAAAGAGGAGCCCCCACAGCATTGTACGTGTCCAAGAGAAACAAACTCTAAGTTTCCACAAACAATTGCTTGCTGTCTGGGAGATGCTCAGGCATCAAACAATAAAGAACAGTCAACAGAGGCAAGAGGCCGAGCACGCTGCTGTGATTCCTGCTCTCTAATCCCCTGAGCTCTAGTAAAAAGGCCAGCTGTTGCCACCTCGTGTAGGGAGTCAGCAGAGCAAATGAACCAGGGCACGGTGACTGCTGAGGATATTGAAAAATCCTACTTGACCAGCCTCCTTAGTTACACCGTTTTCAACATTAATGATGTTAAACTATACCATACAAAGGCCTGTAAGTTGTATCCAAGTAAAGGAATTTATTACTGTTTTCACATTGCATTGGCAAATATTAAGAAATATACTGAATCTTTTAACATTTCAACACTCCCAAACTAGCCCAACAGAAGCCTAAATTTAGAATTAACAGTCACTTTGTTCAGCTAAAGATTCCTTATCATAGTGGACTTTAGGCGCAGTAAGTATGAATACGATCACACAACCTCACTAACAAGAGTGAATTTTGGGCAATCTGGATGCTACTTAGTTATGGAGACATTTGAGTATATTTAAAGCTATGTTTATAAATCATGTAAGGAATATTAAGTTCCCTAAATCTGTTCAAAGGCTTCATACACACTTCAGAGTTCCTTTATCTAATGTGCTATCAAAGTTTTCATAGAGTGTCAAAGTTTAAATTCCAAAGCTTTTTATTTTTTTTTGCAGCACCGGGGATTGAACTCACGACCTCGCGCTTGCCAGGCAGGCACTTAGGCCACTGAGCTAGATCCGCAGCCCTTGTGTTTTTGAGACAGGGTCTCACTATGCCGTTCAGGCTGGCCTTGATCTCACTTTGTAGCCCAGGCTGGTCTTGAACTCACAACGATCCACCTATCTCAGCCTCCTGAGTGATGGGATTACAGGCGTGAACCACCACACCCGGCTTCCAAAGCTTTTTATGAGAGGAAGCATACAGGATGACAGTAAAAATGATAATGGCCATCACCACCAACAGTGTCTTTTGTCCCCTGTGAAGGGCACCATTAACTACGGAAGCATCTCAGTGTAAAGGACAATTCTGGATAACTATATTTTCCAAAGGCTTGACTTTTCCCCTAAGTTAGTTTACACAGTAACTTAAGAGACCTGGCTCAAATCTTGGCTTTAACACCTACTAGTCAGGTACCAGTAAGCCTCCACTTCTTCATCTGTAAAATGAGAAGAATGACTGCATTAAGGGCCGGGGATCTAGCTCAGTGGCCTAAGTGCCTGCCTGGCAAGCACAAGGCTGTGAGTTCAATCCCTGGTGCCGCAAAGAAAAAAAAAAAAGAATGACTGCATTCATCTCAAAAGATCACTGAGGAGAATCACATGATTTACTTAAAGCACTTTAAAAGTATTCAACTATTGATTCACGCCATTTCCAAGTTTTGACACAAAAATGAAAAGAAATTTATTGTAAAATAGAAAGAATCCTCAGTCTTCCCTTAGAAAGAGCAATCTAAATGGGTGTTAATACCCTTTAGTTCCTGGGTATTCGTTATTCTCTAATTACACAGAGAATTAAAAGTATAACTTAAGCATTAGTGGACAAGAGTCAGGAAAGAAACCCAACATAACCACCGAGTTCATAGCTGATAAATATTCACAGAACAAACAGCAAGTGAGTTCCTGACTACACTGACGAAACTGAACAACACACACAGGCAGCCACTGTCCCCAGTGCCCAGGCACTCAGTTCCCGGGGGGATGCGCAGGGAACAAATGAACAAAGTCTGGGAAACGTTAGCGCTCTTACTGACACTGGGAGTCCAAAGAGATTTCAATCTAATCAACACTGTATTTCAATAGTTATAAAAACCCTCTGAAATGAATCTTACCACAGAAGGAGAACGGTCTTCTCAAGGTCAAACTGGCTGTACTTAACCCCTGGATGGTGTGGAGCAGGTGCCACCAATACGGAGCGAAGGTGGGAGGGTGAGCTGCCTGCCTTCCTGCCTTCCGGGAACATGCTTTCAAGTCTTATTTCTCTGCAGTAGTTCCACATGACTCTAATCTATCGTTAGTTATAAAGACACAAACTCCTTTTTATTCTTTATGTGAAAATGACCTCAGGCTTATAGGAAAAGCACAAAGTTTCCTGAAACTTTTGCGGTCATTATGTCCATCACCCACAAATAACCTCTTGTTTATTAGCTTTGAATAAGGATATTTTCTAACATAATCTCAGGTCAATACTTTGAATCTTAAACTGTCATTGATGTGTTAACACCATGGAATGGAAGACTCCAGTCCAAGACCCGACACTGCATTTAGTTTTCAGGTCCTCCACTCTTCTGCAACCTGGAACAGGCCCCCAGGCTTTCCTTGTCTTTCCTGATACATTTGAAGAACATAAGCCAGTTATTTTTACACTGTAACTTTTTCTCTTGTACCAGGAATTGAACTCAGGGCCTTGCGCTTGCCAGGCAGGTGCTGTGCCACTGAGCTACATCCCCGGCCCCTATACTGTATCTTAACTGGGCTTGTCTGATGTATTATGATTGAACTTAAGTTATATATCTTTAATAACAATATCCAAGAAGTGATGTTGGGCTCTTCAGGGTGTGGGGGGGTACTGAAGATCAAATTCAGGGTATTCAGAGTTACATCCCAGCCCTTTTTATATTTATTTTGGGAGAGGGGCTCTTTAAGTTGCCCAGGCTGGGCTTGAACCTTTGAGCTTCCTGCCTAAATCTCTAGGGTGTAGGGATCACAGGTGTGCACCACCATGCCCAGCTGTGATGCTAGCTTCTTCTCACTGCATTCTACAAAGATGGCACAAGTTCTGATTTGACAATTACTAATAATATTAACTCTGACCACTTAAGGTCGCGATTGCAAAGCCTCTCCATGTAAAATTACTCTTTCCCCTCTTTTAATTAATAATAAGCATTTTCTATGGAGGTATTTTGTGTGGCTATATAAACATCCTATTCTTCATCATGGATTTTGTTCATTTATTTACATAATTACCAATTAATGGATTCCTTTCATTCAGTGAGTTTCAAGCTGTGACTAAGGTTATTATTCTGATGCCCAAAGTGTCCCAGGCTTGGCCAGTTAGAGGCTCAGAGCCTGTGGGTCCTGTTGGTTGTTGCCTGGTTGCACCTGTGGCCCTTCCAGCATCCTCACTTCTACACCCTGAGATGCCCTGGCCTCAGCCTGTTCTCCCCCTGCTCCAGCATGGAACCTTCGCCACAGCACCTGGTGAGACTCCTCTTCAATTAGCCTCCGAGCCAAGAAGTGTCTCCCTGCACCGCCCCAATTTCTTTTCTAACTCTAGCTTTACTGCAAAGTGAATTTGGTATGTTGTCTTGAGAACGTGAGAACAACGTACTACCTCTTATGTACTCATCTTAGAAGACAATCAGTGAGTGAATACCTAAAGTAATGAAATGATTTAAGACCAGGTAAAATATGGATGCATCGAAATTTTAACAATCTGTGTATTACACTACCCTTCGCTACTCTGAAACTATAATAAAAGTTTCGATTGACTCTCTCCAAACTCTTGCCAGCCAACATAACCTGTTCATAACCTGTTGGTCTGTGCCATACAGCTGTGATTGGTAACCTCTGAACATTTTCTGGCTGAAAGCAAACACAATCATATCCTTCAACGTCAGATGCAAGACAAATGGTAAGGAAAAGGCACTTTCAGGACTCCTTTTCCACTGCTGCACAACGTCATGGCTTGTCTCCTTCAGTGTGACTGGTGAAGCTAAGTCACTAGGGAAGGAAACCCTTGCTCCCATGGACATAATTTGGTACATTAACACTTTCTTTATTTTAATCAAATTGGGATTGAGAGAAATGGGACTATACCAGCTCTATAAAAAGCACCAGAAAAACTCAAAAATGTTTCAATCACTTATTCTCCAGGTAGGATTCACTGACTCACTTCACTGTCTGGTAACTGTCTCCAGAAGCAGACACAAAGTTGGTACACATTATACCAGTGACATACCTCTTTCTGTAAGGGTACTAAGTTAGCATGCAATTATGAAGCAGGAACTTCAAAATGCTCGCTGACTTGACTCTGCCAACAATCACCACGACAGTAGTCGTTTTACAGGTTAAGGAAGCTGAAAAGGCTTTGGGAGAGTCCCTGCCTAAGGTCCAGCTAGTAAGTGTCAGTTCGGATTTATGCACAAGTCTTCTGCATTGGAACAAATAATATGCTGCCAAAATAGTACAAGAAAACTACACAGAGAGAAACGGAAATAGTTAAAATATGGTATATTTAAAATAATGAAAAAAGATAAAATGAGAAAGCAATGGAGAGTTCAGATAACTAGGGGAGAATAGGATGAAAAAGGGTGAATGACACAGGTGTAAAATGGAAAAATTCTGCCCGGTTTCTCTTGGGGAATCTTGTAACTGAACTGTGGTGATATAAACTCAACCTAGACATTTTCAAATTTGAAAAGTTTGTTTCTATTCATCATTTGCTTTCTTTCAGATACCAGAAAACATAAAATAGCATGAAATAAAAAATACTTTGTTTCATAAAGCAGAAAGGAGGGAAACGTACAACAAAGTAGACTCAAGCAGAAGCACTATTACCAGTATTTTTCTTTAATAATACTTATGTTTAATGATTTCCTTGGGTTCTCAAAGATCTAAGTAAATCTTAGTATGCAAATCAATCTTAGCTAGGAACCTACCAGCATTTAAGAAATACCATCCCAAACAAAGCAACAAAGTCATTAGGTAGGTTTTAGGGGAGGGAAAGGGAACGTCATAGGGCCTGCTATAGGTGTTCCAGCCTGATCAGGGTCGGCAGGGGTGGGCAGCTGGGGCCCTGTGATCTGTGTAGGGGGTAGCCCCACGCAGGGTGCCGGAGCACAGGCAGGATGGAGAGGATGTCTTCAGACAAGCGTGCTCTGGCTTCCGGTGAAGAGAGGATGCATGTATGAAGGGTAAGGAGGATGACATAGGGAGGGTCCTGGCACAAAGCATCTAAATACCATTTTCCAAAAAAAGGTCACTTGGTTAGGAAATGAACCTGGAACACTCTGTTCTATGGAAAGATGATATTGGGACTATAGGTGAAACCTGCATGCGATCTGAGGATCAGGTAAGGTAATGTTACCGGAGTTAACACAGTGGTTTTAATTAGCTGCTCCGAACAAACCACTGTTCAAGGAAATACACATGAAAGTACTTGGAAATGACAAGACTTTAGGTCAGCATCTTATGCTAACAGGTCAGAGGAAAAAATTCTCTGTAGGTACTTGAAACTTTTCAGTCAGTATGAGATTAAATAGATGAGCACACATGGAAATGGGGGCTGCAAACAGGGAATAAGGCGAACAGGAAAGACTTACTGAGGTCTTCTGCCAGCTGAACTCGTTTACCAGTAAGCAACTTAACCTTCTTCTCACTGTCTTCAGCAAAATCTTCCAATACCTCCTTAACATTTTTCTCCAATCGCCGAACTGTTCAAAAATAAAAAATATGAGGAGCCCATTTTTAGGAATGCAAAGGACGATAAAATTAGCCATGTGTGGGACAGCAAGTCCTTATTTTTTATCATTGCTAGATCTGTTCTGAAGTTCAATTTCTCAGTTTATCTGGTACTTTTGTCAGCATAAAACTGGTACAAGTTCACAGAGAAGGTCATTCTTAACCCATCACATTTTATTTATTTATTTATTTTGCAGCACTGGGGATCGAACTCAGGACCTCGCAGTTGCCACGCAGGTACTTATACCACTGAGCTAAATCCCTGGCCCTTGTCTTCTTGAGACAGGGTCTCACTACTCAGTTCAGGCTGGCCTTGAGCTCACTTTGTAGCCCAGGCTGGTCTTGAACTTGAAATGATCCTCCTATCTCAGCCTCCTGAGTGCTGAGATTACAGGCATGCGCCATGAGGCCTGGCTAACCTATAACATTTTAATGGGAGCAGATTTCTCAAAACTTTAAGTGATGCTTAGGAGTCCATTCCTATCAGAATTTCTGTGTAATGAAAGTAGACACAGTATGTTTTACTGTTTGCCCATATTTCTTTATTATAAACGCTTTTTGAGTTAATTTTAAAGGCAAATTATAATTTTTAGTTTTTCTAATAAATGTTTTCGTTTGCTTTTGGAGATAAGGACTCATTATGCAGTCCAGGCTAAACTCTTGACATCACCTTGTAGCCTAGGATCGTGGCCTGTAACTCATGATCCTCCTGCCTCAAACTCCCACGTGCAGGACTTATAGAAGTACACCACCACGTCTGGCCATGAGAAAGCTATCTTTGAATAAGTATCTTGGCATCTTTTTATTAAAAATACCAAAATTAGAAAGCAGTCTCTGTGTGGCTTACCTTCAGTGTTTGTAAGTTGCTGCCTCAAAGTGTTTGCAGTGATAGTAAGCATGCGTTGTATTCGCCAAAACAGGACCACATCATTGCATTCCAGCTGAATTATTAAGTAATTAAGATTCCCAAATGCAATTAAAAAATAAAAATAATGATCAGAAATATGTATAACCATCAAAGTCAGTACTTACAACCTTATAGTTAATAAAAAAATATTCAGGTTTCTCTAAAACATTTATCTTACGATAAATGTAGAATCTTTCTGCCAAGATTCATAAAATTCTGCAGGATTTGGGCTGTATTACCCCCACACATATACAGCTTTAATTCTAATGACAAAGCAAATGAACTTGGAAAGTAGAAAATTTCATTATGTTTTATATACATAGAAATTCACAACATATACCCTTAATTTGTATTTAGTTTTTAGTTAACAACCACATTTACCTTAAATATTTTTTGAGTCAACCTATTTTATTCCTGTGTGCACTCATATTATTTTCAAAACTCAGCTATACATGAAAATAAATTGACTTTTTAAAAAACATTATTTGGCAGACAGAGGTTTTCTCAAGGACTAAAATTATGCAAGAAACTGGTCACTTTTACATCAGTGTACTTCAATACAAATCAATAGAAAAGCATTTTGGATGCTTCAATTAAGTAAGAACACTGACTAAGAGAACTTTTTCAAAAGGATATGCATTTGTAAGCATTTTCGCCTGTAATGAAATGCTCAAAGTATGCCTAACTGCTGCCACCTAGAGCCTACTGTGTAAAAATGTCATGTTAAACAAAATGAAAGTCCAAGAACTTTATATATTTCTTTTAAAGAATCACTGAAAATAAGATTGTAGCAATATGAAGAACAAATTATGATACATGAAAAATGAACAATAAAAACTATTTTGCTATATGAGTCCCACTATGCAAATAAGTGGTTATGCTACATACATATACACTCCTTGTGTATAGAAAAGTTGAAATGAATTCATAAAGGCGATAAGTAAAATTACTTCTAAGTCAGGGAAAATACATGACATCTTCTTTGACATATTCTTTTACATTCTTATAGGGTGAGCAGTGACAGGCATGGAAGATGCCAATACTACAAAGTGGCAATGTCCTTGAAAACAGAGTTAGATCATTCTTCATAACTTTTTTCAAGATGATCAAAGGACTTAAAATTAATGTATAAAGCTAAAGTAATCTTTTACACATCTTTAAACTACTGTAATTAAAAAATATTTCCATTGGTTTTGGAAAATCTTTACCTCAGAGTCTACAAAATGCCTTTGGTAGTAATAAAAGCCTCTTCGACAAAGGTTACAATGGTTTAGAGCTGTTTTTAGGAAATGTCTTCTGTAAACTTGATGCCAAGTATCCTTAATCTAGATGAGAAAAGAAGACAAAACAGTTACTGTACATGCTTCATACTGACCAATCATACTCTGAGAAGCATATGAAATTTATTATAAACAGCTGAGTGTGGCGGTGCACGCTTGTAACCCTAGCATTTGGAAGGCTGAGGTAAAAGGATCACCATGAGTTAAGAGGTAAGAGGCCGGCCTAGACTACACAGTGAGTTCAAGGCCAGGTGGAAATGTACAGTGAGACTATGCCTCAAAAAAACAAAAACAAACAAACAAAAAAAAACCCAACAAAAAACCCCAAAATTTATTATAAAAAGTTTAACGGAAGACAACAGCAATGTTGTTATTCTACCAATTCTTCTTAACCACTTACATTACTTTTCAAGACAAAGATTAGATTTACTAGTTTATGTACTTCACCATTTGCAGTGTTTTAAACACTGTTGTTATAGTCAATCACTTCGTAGAGTAGACAGGGTGGAGCTTATCTTCGCCTAGTTAGAGGTGAGAAAACTATGGCAAAAAGATGTTGATAGCCTTGTCTAAGGAGGGTAAGGACCAGGAAATGGTCTCAGACCACATCCATCAACCCGACTATATTTCCTTGTTGATTATTAAATTTTACTTAGTTATATCAGGATCATCTCTACCACTCTACTAGTAGATAGTCTGTCAGATAATCCAATGCTCCTTCAAACAACTACTGTCTTCTGCTGAGAACAGGATAATGAAGCAGCAGCTAGAACCAATATGATTTATATTATTTGACAGAGAACAAAAGAAGCTCAGAGAGCTATCAAGTACAAAAGTTAGTATTACTGATAAGTAATGGAACTGTTTTAGAATGCATATCTAATATCTAATATTCTTTTGTTAGAATTTGGCTACTTATTTTAGAGCTTTATAAAATACACTAAACAGTGTTAACTGAAAAAAATCTGAGATTTTCTTGCTCACAGAAATTTAGATATACATCCAAACCATATCTTAGGAAAGGGCAAAAGCTGAAAAATCACACAACCTCTTCTAGTCCACATCAAAAGCAAATTCTTCCTATTGTATTTATCAGAGCATCATAAAGTTTAAAAGTTTTATACAGGTAGAGTAACGATTATCCAAATGTTTGGGACCGGAAGTGTTTTCAACTTTGGAATTCTTTTGAGGTTTTGAATATGTGCATATCCGTGAGATACCTTGGTAATGCATCAAAAGTCTAAACACAAGATCTGTTTATGTTGCATATACCCCTTAACACACATGCCTAAAGGCAATTTTAAACAATATTTTAGTGTGCCTGCATGTTGACTGCAATCATTCAGGTACAGAGTTTTCCTCTTGAGGCTTCAAGATTGAGCTGAAGTTTCAGATTCTGGAGCATTCTGGATTTCACATTTTCAAACCAGGGATGCTCAATGTGTGCAACTTTTTTGTTAATGAGAGCTAGGGCTAATGTGGACATACTAAATCTAAATCCAACTAAAAATGTTGGATTATTAAACAATGTTTATAAACAATGTTGGATGTAGGCAGAAGCTTTTTTGACTTTTACCAGTTTTCTCTTGCTTTGACTTCTGGTGGAATTTAAAGTAAGTAACGCATGCATCAAGCACCGAAGTGTAAATAGCAGATAATCTTTAAAAAAATTATAGTGGCTCTGAAATATTTTATATGATTACTTTCCCCATTAAATTTACTTCTCTGAGTTTCACTTAGCTAGTATTAAAATGAACTTTTCAATTCCTTACATTCTAACTACTAAGCAATAGGAAATAAAAGCGCAGAAAGATTAAAAACAAAATGTGTCACGAATAAGCATTATGAAGTAAAAAGTATCCTACAGAGCTAGGCATAGAGGCACACGCCTGTAATCCCAGCACTTGAAAGGCTGAGGTAGGTGGACAGCAAGTTCCAGGTGGGTCTGGGCTACACAGCAAGTGTAGTCTAAACAGACTGTCTTTATCCTCATATTAACCATAAAAGAGGAAAATGAGGCAGAATCCAAAGGCCTTATCCAATTCAACAAAAAATTAACACTCACATGTTCCCTGATCCAGTGGGTGAGTGACACTGGACTGTAAACGCACACACATGCACATGGATACGTATATATCTGTACATAAGTAAGCCATATTTAAGCAGGAATTCCATTTCACAGTCTGAAATAGGGCAAAGTAGTACAGAAGTTTGGGTGGGATTCATTCCTTTTCACAAGAGCAGCTGAACTTAGCCAGGTAAATCTAGTTTCCTATGTCTAAACTTCCCCATTTACAAGTTAACCTTTAAAAAGAAATACTGAAAATAAATTTCCATCCTTTGCCCAATCGAAATTACTAAGTTTTTATGTTGGCAACTGTCTACACGATCAAAGGAAAATCAAGCCCTGAACCACATAAGTAACCCAAGAAGTAGTAACATTGCTCTGCAACGAACAGTGCTGAAGGAAGCAGATTCACGCTTTCCAGTCACGTTTATTACCAAGCTTGGGTCAACTTCAACTCCTCGGGATTCAAGGTTCTTCCGGACTGTGGTTATCTCATCACTTGCAAGATACGCTGGGTGCTCCTCATTACACTTCAACATCTTCTCTAGTTCATTCTTGGTTTCATTGTGCACACACTTTAAAATGTTTAAAAGAGGGCTGCGTTTACATGGGTCACAATTCGGCACTTGTAAAAACAGAGTACTGATTCTAATAAATATATTACTATTGCATAACAGCGGACAAGTTCTGTTACAACAAGTAAGTGGAACCCAGTACCTCGACTTAGGAATACAGGTAAGTGGCCTTTGAATGTACAGCAACTTACTTCATGAAAGGGAAAAAACACAGCAATCGGCGCCCCCCATTTGTTGTGGTTTTACTTTTGCTACAACAGCACCAGGTACCTTATTACATGCTTTCTTTCTGGACCTTAGGGTTAAATTTGGGTCTAGGAAAAAGGACCCTAAGAGCATGGGACAAGAAAAGGTTCTATGAATGCTTATAAGGACTCACACCTGTTGATATGGTTTTTTAATTAAATAAACAAATTCACAGTTTGAGCTGTTAAAGACTTTTCATTAAAAGATCGTACTTCAGATTGCACCTGTGAAGTAGCTATCATTAAATTCACTTTCAGCCTCTTGGTTCATAAATCTCTTCAACAAAGGAGAACATACACTAGCTGCAGGTTCGAAAACAAGACTCTTACACTGTGTCAAATTAAATTTATCATTTTTCAACACTCACTTGTTGCACAATAAAAGCTAGCTTCCGACTCACTACTGTAAAAAAGTCACAACAGTACTGTCCCTCTCCGTCTACTGAACCTGGGTACTTAAACAAGAATAACAAGCTAGCTTGTAAACAGAACTATGAATCAACATTGAAAACATGATGCTTTAGGAGAAATACTTCATGAACCGCTGTTTCCTTGCACATTTCTAGCCAGCCTAAGGTGGGAAGAAAATCTTGCCTGGTCTGTGTTTTTGCTGCTGCCTGTTACAAACACCTCTCCTGTTAGCTGGCACTTAGTTTTCAAACACAACTTCCCCCATCTATCCCGGCCATTAGTCTAGCTCAGGTAAGGTGACAATGTTTCAAAGGGTGGAATTTTTCTAGAAAACTAAA
>RJWT010001530.1:0-47521 GCA_004365215.1 Cuniculus paca
GTAAAAAGAGTGTGTCTCCATTTTCTTTTTTATTTACCTGTTTAATTTCAAAGTATTTTTTCTTACGGGCAAGAATAAAACTGAAGTTTCATATCATTATTTTGAAAATCTCTTAATATAAAGAATTTTTCAGTATGCCAAGGGCACCTCTTCATTAAATAGATAATTCAGAGACCAAAAAATGATACACTGTTGTGTAAATATGTTCAGTCTTGCTACTACTCAAATTAAAATAAAGGCACCCTTTTATATCTGTAACTTTGGTAAAAATTAACAGAATAACAATTGCCTGTGTGGGCTTGACTCAAATATACTTTATTGATTCGCTTAATAAATTGGAATAACCCTCTGGAATATTGCTTGACAACATACATTAAAAGCCTTTAAAAAGTTGACATCTTTTACTTGGTAATGTAGAAGTAAAGCAATGCTATATATAAAAATCTTTCTGTTTGTAGCATTATTTATAAAAGCAGAACAGGTCAGTTTTAAGCATTGTATTTCTGGTATAAGACTTTGTTCTTCTTAATATAAGATTAATTGGAATTTAGTCTATGACACTTTCCCATTCTCAAGTAAATTTTCCTCCCTTGATGTGTGCCCTTTTCCCTTTTTCATAGGAAATCTTATTCCTGCTTTCTAAAGGACCATTAGAATGCAGAGAACTGAACACTATCATGTACTGGCAGGAGTGTGGGGTTTAGACAGACTGTCTGAGTTTGAATATCAGCTCTGTCACCAGTTGGGTTATTTGGGCCAAATCATTTAGTCTTTGGTGCCAGCTGAAAAAGTGGAAATAATAATAAAATCTTAACAGGTGTCAAAGTGCATAAACCATGAAAATATCTCAGAAATTATCTTATTAGTGTAAACTAAATCTCTCAGGTATTCTCATACCCACTAATCCTACCCTTAAAAAATTCCTGTGTTTGAGTTTTAGAATAGGTACCCTGACTTCCAAAAATGTTGACTTTTGTCAGAAACATCAGTGCTCAGAATGAAACAAACAGCAATAATGAGGAAAGAAAGGATGGAAGAGTCAGAGAGGTGGCTTCTTGAAAATGATTCTTGGTCTGACCTAGAAGGATGGATTTAGAAAGAATGGGATGATAGATTTTAGTAGAAAGGGATAATGAAGAGACAAGCATTCCAGTAGAAAAGGCAATTTGATCCAAGCGAAGAAGCAAGCCAGGTACATGTCAGTATAGAAGGGAAATTTGGTCCGAGAGGAGATGTTATATCCAGAGGAGGCATTCATATTTAAAGGGGAGGAAAATGGGCAGCCTCGTGGGGACTTTCAGAGTTGGTTAAAAATGAGGATTAATTTAATAGTTTGTGCCCAAAGTGGGAGAAATAGAAGGCAGAGGCCACCGAAGAAGCTCTTTGATGACTCAAAGCAAATAGTATAAACAGGAAGTAGAAAAGAGACAACATATAGTTTAAGTAACACAGACTTTGCCTAACTTAATCTGGACATAAGGGATAAAGGAGAGGGATAGGACAGAAGTTTTACATGCCGTATAAGGTTATCTTAATCGATAGACATGGGAGGTGAATTGGGAGCTAGATCGTGGGGAAAGAATGTGTGGACTGCGTGAGAGTGATAGCCCCAAACAGTATATCCCATGGTCAGTTGAAGACCCAAAACTAGATTTCAGAAAATACTTAAGTCCTGAGCAGAGGAGATTCTTTAAGGATGGAAAGGGGAGGGTACCAAGTATGAGCACAGAAGCTAGGTATGGAGCAGAGACCAGTGATGTCAGGAATTACTAGGGATTTACTGCTTGGAGTGCTCTCGGCTAAGTGCTTTGCATATTTTTCCCATTTATCCTAACTGAGATTGAGTACCTCTGCTATCTCCTTGTGGATGAGGAAGTCTAGACTCAGAAAGGTTGGGTAGCTAATCCTACGTCACCAAAGTAGCATAAAGTCCATAGTAGCCTTATTTCCTGCTACATTGTCTTCCTCTGCTTCACTGAGTACTAGTGCATTTAAATAGTGTTTTTATAGTGTACCTTAGGTATGTCACTTTTATCACTTAAATTTGGAGATTGTGAGTGTTTTTATTCTCTCTTTAAAGTGGGTATGTGGATTGGTTTTAAATCAGCATACTGTGCTAGTAGTCAGGGTCTGACAATTTGGATCTGCGTCTGTGTAAAAGATTTTTCCAAAATTTGAGATTCCTGGGACTGCTGTCCATTTTCTCCTGTGCCCTGCTGCATTTTCTTCTAAGAATTTAACTGAACAAGTTCATGACTGAAAGTAAGTTTACTAAACCCGACTACGGTTGTATCCTTTCCCCATAACTCACTTCATTCTTAAGAATGCAGTTTTAAATGCAGTGTATACAGTATATATAAGTATTTAGTCAGGCTTTGGACATCCCTGGCCTCTGAATGGGTTAAGGTAATTCATGCTTACGTTATTTAGTGGTAAGTTTCAACAAGGCTCTAGAGAGTAGTGCTAAAGGAGAGGGTGAAGAAAATGGCCACAATGAAGTTGATGGTAGCACAAACGATTAGCATGCCCATTAAGATCAAATTATAAAAGCGGGGCTTTTCACCACCAGGGCAAGCGCTTGAATAAACGAATGAATGAATACTAAACTTTACTTTTAAAATGCAGCATATTTTAGAGTTTTTCATCCCTGCTTGCTTGGCCCAGAAGTTTTTCTAGATCTGTTTTACATGTAATTGCATATTTTCACAATTCTGAAATTATCAAGTATTGTAAAACAATTTTAAGATACTGAGTTTTAAGGTCTAGCATATTAAATACAATATGTTTTTATCAAGAGAAATGTTTTGGAATGTACACTGGTGGTTGAAGTGAATTTCAGTTATGTTTTGGAAATGATACTTTAAGAAGACACCTCATTTTTAACAGTGAAAGCAGTTTTATAGATAACATTCCTACAAAGAATATAGCTTAGTTTCATCTGAGAAAGCAAATGTACTTTTTTTGAGTTAGTAGCCAGTAAAGGGAGTCTCCTGGGTCAGAAAGGACTTGCTATTTAACCAGCAGTGTGCTCTGGCAGGGGTGCTGCATATCGTGTCCCATTTAAAGATAAACATTACTTGGGCAAGAATACCTTAATCAGGGTTTTCCCGGTATATGCTTCACAAGCATGAGAACTATAAGGTGGTCCTCTATAAAAGGGTTCAGAGCTCAGAAAAGTTTGAGAAGCTCTGCTCACCCCATGCCACTTACCTAATCTTCTCCCATTTGAAAAATTACAGGGTATGTTACCATATGAATGGTCATTTCTTTACCCACATTTCCCAGGAAGTCACTTTAACATTGTTTACCTAACCTTCATTGATCTTATCTATCATTTAATTTTTTTCCCATTACATTCTGAACTACTGACGTCTTGCAGAGCACACGTTGAGAAACACCGCTTGAATTGTTGTTTCTTAATTCTAGTCTCCTGGATCACAACTGAAATGAGTATGGGGAAATGAGGTTGTTAGATCAGATAACTCTTACCATTGTGCAGATTTGAAACTTGAGTCTGAACATATCACAGACTTTAGCATGTTCTTTAAAATGTTGGGTACTTGAAGACATAGGCATAGACAAGGACTTTCTGAACTAAACTCCAGTGGTACAAGAAATAATACTGAGAGTCAACACATGAGATCATATTAAATTAAAAGGCTTCTGCAGGGCAAAGGAAACAACTAATAGAGTGAAGAGATAACCTGCAGAATGGGGAAAAATTTCTGCCAGCTATTCCTCAGACAGAGGACTAACATCTAGAATATATAAAGAACTACAAAAAGTCAGACCCCACCCGCTCTATTCAAGGACCTAATAAAAAAAAGATCAACTGAAATTAATGAACATTTCTCAGAAAAACAAGTAAAATGAATTATAAATACACACAAAAAAATGTTCAGCATTGCTGGCCCTTAGAGAAATGCAAATGAAAACAACATTGACCTGTTTAATAATCTGTGCTCTTTAAACAACAGGGTGGGTTCAGGGACCTCCAGTTCTTCATTTCCTAACCAATGCATCAGATCACATGTTTCTCTTCCAGCTTTTCCCACACAGACACATTTTTCTTTCCCTTCTAAAGTATTTATACCTCATTTGCTTCAAAAACTATTTTAGATGATCTATAATCAAATGAAAATGTACATTTAAGATTTTTGTAACTGAAAATCGGAAGCTAAGAAGATTGTGGTGGGGTAAATGGATGAGGAAGCATAAATGTACCGAATGCATAATCTGCTTCACTTACCAGTGGTTTTAGTCCTATTTTAGAATGATACTGATTTAAAGGAAATTACCACATGGAATCCTATAAAATTGCACAATTGACATGGATTTAAGAGGCTTGCAGTATAAACCACCAAGGTAGTCATGAATTTTATATCATGTCCACTAAATGGATTTTGTGCAGATTCTGCTTAAACTCCAGCAACAGAGACCTGCTTCCTGAGACAGTCTGTTCTACTCTACAGTTATTAGCACCTTTTTATTTCACACCTGAGCTCTATGTAAAGAAGATACCTCATGTTTAAAAGTGAAAGCAGTTTATTTTTGGCCCTTATTCAACTAGAATGAAAAGCTGGAATCAGCCTTAAATGTGTGCCAAGTTGTGTGTGTGTTTATGTTTTAAATTTAAAAACTTTTAATATATACCACCATTCCTAAATGTCATACTTCTAGATCCTTTGCTATTCTGAGCTGTCCCCGTTTTTCCTGTATGCTTCGATTTTTTAATTTATTCATTGATTTTTAAATTTAAATTTTTCTTAAAAGCTGTACAAGCATGTATTTTTAAAGAGCCAAAAATTCTAGTGTGCTTGATATTTAAAACAACAAAAATGCTCCCTATCCCCCATTTTCTGTCTTTGAGTCTATCACTTTTCAATCTTTGAGTTAATTCTTTTATTTTACCCCCTCTGTTTCTCTACCAGGCCACCTCCTCAAACTTCAGTTTTAGATATTAGTTTTAGCTTCTACTCTACAAGATAGAACTCTCTTACAGTGCCACGCTTTGCCCCTACCCCACACACATACTTCCAGGGCCCTTGTTCAGCTGGAAATACGTCATAACTGTTTGGATCAATGTTCTGTCTTTATATTATGACTAAGTAAATGCACGAAAGCTGAGTCACATAGTATTTCATTATTTGCTGCTTTTGGAGATAATAGTTGTTTTGTTATACTGGTTACCTAGTTTCTACGCACTTTAGACTGACTTCTAAACTTTCACCTAGTTGTACGAATCTCCTTTGAGTAAGCTCAGGTACTGTAAGTGTTCTTTTAGTTTAAATTTCTTGAGGACATTTGCCATTTCTCTAATCTGAGTTGGCTACTCTCCAGTCCTGCTACAAAGCTGTCAGTTTGAGATCTCCCTTCACATCATACCTGGGATTCCCTTAGTTTTTCCTGTATTGGAATACCAATTATCTGGATCCTGTGTGCTTTTTAAAATTTTACTTTTTTAATTTATAATGTTAAATTTTGCTGTTGAACATTTCTGTGAGCTCTGGCAGATGCATGGACTCATGAAATTTCCAGAACCACCAAAATACAGACTAATTTTATTACATCTGAAGAGTCTCTAAAGCTGCCCCTTCATTGTCAGATTCCTCCCCACCCTCTGGCAGCCAGTGGTCTATTTCTATCCCTGTAGTTTTGTATTTTCCAAAAAAGGGAACTATATAGTATTATACCCTTTTGAGATTGGCTTCCCTCCTTTAGTACAGTGCATTGATATACTGATACCTTATCCATGTTGTGTGAATGTAGCAGTATTTTTGCAGAGTAGTATACATTGTGTGGATATGCCACAATTTATTTGTTCACCAATTGAAGGACATTTGTATTGTTTCCAGTTGGGACGATTTTTAATAAAGCTGCTGTAAAGATGTGCAGGTTTTTTTTCTTTTTTTTGCGGCACCGGGGATTGAACTTGTGGCCTCACACTTGCCGGGAAGGTGCTTAGGCCACTGAGCTAGATTGCTGATCCTTGTCTTTTTGCGACAGAGTCTCATTATGCTATTCAGGTTGGCCTTGAGCTCACTTTGTAGCTCAGGCTGGTCTCGAACTCACAACGATCCTCCTGTCTCAGCCTCCCGAGTGCTGGGATTACAGGCATGAGCCACCACGCCTGGCTCAGGTGCAAGTTTTTTTTTTTTTTTTTGCAACACCAGGGATTGAACTCACGACCTTGCGCTTACCAGGCAGGTGCTTAGACTACTGAGCTAGATCCCCGGCCCTAGGTGCAAGTTTTTATATGAATATTTCCACTTTTCTTGGGTTACTAGGAGTGGGATTGCTGGGTCATACATAGGGTGTGTTAGGCAGTTTTCTATTACTACTGTATAGCAAAAAATCTGAGCTAAATCAACCAAAATGGTTTATTTTGGCTCATAGTTTTGGAGGTTCTAGTTCATAATAGTTTGGGCCTGTGGAGCAACAACACACTATAGTGGGAACATGTGGCAAAGCAAAACCACGCACCTCACGGCCTGCAAGGCAGAGAGTAAGAAAATCATGTAGTCCCATGATTCCCTTCAAAGACATGCCTTCAGCCACCTGAAGACCACCCACTGTGTAACACTTGCTAAAGGACTTACCACTTCTCAGTAGCCCCAGGCTGGGGAATAAGCCTCTATCTAACACATGGGCATTTGGGGAACACTTAATAACCAAAAAATAGGATTATAGAGTAAATGAGTGTTTCTAAGAAGCTGCCAAGTTGTTTTCCGAGATGGTTGTACCATTTTTTATTCCCATAAGCAACATGTGTGATATCAGTGCTCCCTATCCCTGTCTGCGCGTATTGTCAGTTTTTTTTTTTTAATTGTTGCCATAGGTTTGTAGCAATAGCTCCTTGTGCTTTTATGCCTTTTCCTAGTAACTAGTGATATCAAGCATCTTTTTATTTGCTTATTTAACATTTGTGTGTCTTCTTTGGTGAAACATCTTTCAAATCATTTGCTCATTTTTAATAGGATGGCTTAGGTTGAGAATTCTTTATATATTCTAGATGCTTGTCTTTTGTCAGACATGTGATATGCATATTCCTTCCAATATGTTTATTGCTTTTTTAATATTCTTTTAACAGTACCTTTCAAAAAGCAAACGTTTTAAATTTTGCTCAAGTTCACCTTCTCACTTTTTTTCTTTTATGGGTTGTATTTTTGGTGTCAGCCAATAACTGCCTTGTCTAAGGTCACAAATATCTACATTTTTCTCATTTATGTTTTATGCTTAGGTCTATAATCCATTTTGAGCCAATTGTTGTATAAAATTTGAGGTACCGATTGAGTTGTTTTTTTGTTTGTTCCTTTGCATGTGGGTGTCTGATTATTCCAAAACACTTCATTGAAAAAAACCTACCTTTTGCTGGGCCTGGTGGCGCACGCCTGTAATCCCAGCACTTGGGAGGCTGAGACAGGAGGATTGTTGTGAGTTTGAGACCAGCCTGGGCTACAAAGTGAGCTCAAGGTTAGCCTGAATGGCATAGTGAGACCCTGTCTCAAAAAGATAAGGGTGGGGGATTTAGCTCAGTGGCCTAATCGCCTGCATGGCAAGCATGAGGTTGTGAATTCAAACCCTGGTGCCGCAAAACAAAACAAAAAAAACCCTGCCTTTTTCACCGAGTTGCCTTTTTACTTTTTTCAAACATATAAGTGCGGGTTTATTTTTGAACTTTCTATTATGTTTCATCAATCTGTTTTTCAACACCAATATCATATGGTTGTGATTACTGCAGCTTTATATTGTGTATTGAAAACTAGTTAAGAAGAGTCCTTTAACTTTTTAAATATTATTTTTCAGTTATTTTGACTGTGTAGTTTCTCTCCTTTCCTTATGTTTTAGAGTTAACTTATCATTCTCTATAAAAATCCTGCCAGGATTTTGATTTGGCTTGCATTAAAACTATGGATTAATTGTAGAAGAATTTACAAAGTGTACTAAATCTTCTAGTGTGAATGTGGTATAGTTCTCATTTATTTAATCCTTTGATTTCTTTCAGCAGTGATTCTGGCTTGGTGCTTTCTTTCTTGATTTATTCTGGTGATTTGGTAAAGCATCTCCTTCAGTAGCTTCTTGAGAAAGGGTACATGAACAACATTTTTTTTGATAGTTTGCGTATTTTTATACTTATACATATATAATATTTGAGTAGATGTAGAATTCTAGGTTGGAAGTTACTTGTTAATTTTGAATGTGTTTCATTGTCGTACATTGCTTCATTGTCCATAAGTGTTTTGTTTCATTGTCTTCTAGCTTCTCAATGGCTATTGTATTTCAGTATTTCTATCTGATTTAAAATTTTTTAAAATTAATATGTTTGTAATACATATTAATTAAACCCATCTTGGGGAATTAGCACATACACATATCACATCTTAATCATTTTTACTTCCCCTTCCCCTCCCTGGTCCCCAGACCCCCTTCCTAACTACAAAGTCTGTCTTCCTGTTTCTGAGCATCTGTCTTTTACTTTGCTCTTTAAATTATTTTTATTTGGGTTGCTCACATAAGAGAAACCATGGGATAGTCTACCTTCTTGTATTCAACTTGTTTTGTTCTCTGAAAATTTTTTTTTGTAACCCATTTTCTGACATTTTTCAGTGCCTTATATGGGTCTATTTTCATCTAGTATGCTGGACACTGTGTGGGCTCTTTCAATCTGGAAATTTGTGTTTTGCAGAGAAATCATTTTCTGATTTCTTCCCATATGTTTCCCTTGTTCCTTGATTTCTTATCTTTTGTTTCATTTTTGAACACTTGGTCTTTATTCCTTAGTGTGTCTCTCAGTACAGTATTTCTATTGCATTTTTATTTCTGCTATAATTTCTTAATTTTCTAGGGAAGTTTTTATTCTTTTTAGAATGTTTGTACATCATCTGTACTTATCTGTGTAGATACGTACATTTAAATTCACTTCTCTGCATCTGCATCATCTTTTTCTTCTAAGTCATTTTTCTTCTGTTAGTCTCTGTCACTCACATAAAAGGATTCCTGAATGGCTGGTGATTCTCAGATGTCTGCTCATTATTTAAGGACAGGGCTCTAAAAGGTTGTTTGAAAACATTGTACTGTTTGGGAATAGAATTGTTGACTGTGAGGTTTATATTAAGATGGTATGACTGGCCTGCTTTCTTGAACTTTTTTCTTAGGGCTGGTCAGATTTCTCCAAGTCTCCTGCAGGTTATTAGTCTGAGACCCAAGCAGGGAGAGAAGATTGTGGTAGGGGTTGGTCTCAATCAATGTTCTGTATGTAAACTTGTTTGTAATCCACTTGTTTTCTGTGTAGTATGCCTGTATGATACAAGTCTGTATAGAAGAGGGGTGGCTCATTGTCCTACTGTTCAGAAAGTCTAACTGTTCTTAGGCAGCATACCTATGAGGCTTCTTGTTCTTAGCCCATTCTTACCTCCAGTTCCAGGGATATATTTTATCACTAATTCTTGAATTTTTGAAGAATTTTGTGGCATAACTTGGTTTGCTTCCTATCTTTTCCCATTGTTGCTTCAGAATTCAGCTTTTATGGATTCTATTAGTCCACTTTATTCTCTCCAACCTGCTTCCTAGTTCAAGTATTTTAAATCTCTCTGTTTTACTGGAGTTTTGAAAGTGACAAGAGTGCAATGCAGCTGTTCAGTTAGTATTTGTTGTAAGTACTATCCAAGTCTCTTTCACCTGGATGAGTTCCAGTGTAACAGTCTTCTTAAAATGTGGTGTACAAAACTCTGCCTGCTCACTAGACTACATGTCAGAGGTCTGTGCTTGTGGATCCTTAACGTTGCCTAAGGTTAAATTAGTCTTTTCAGCAGCTTCATTTATAATAACTACCAGTCAACCAAAGCCCCAAGCCGACTTTTTCCTCATGTGCTGGTGTTTCTTGTAGAATGAAATATTTAAAACACAGGTATAAAACTTTGATTTTGCCCAGGAAATTTAAAGCTGGGTTTTTTTGGTTTTTTTTTTTTTGCCCAGTTTTCTAGACTGTCATAAGCTTTTGGGTTTCTGATTTGATCATCCAGTGTATTTGCTGTTTTTTTCTCAAGTTTTTAATTACCTGGTAATTTGATCAGCAAATCAATTGTTGGAGGAAATGCTTGTTGTTGGTGCTGGGCACTGTTAGGTGGTCTGACTGGCCTATCTACTGGGGAAACGTCTGATGTCAGTATCCTTTGGCCTTGACATTATTTATCATTTTATTTATTGTTAAAAATATTTTCATTTCTTTTCAATGCCTCTCTTTAGGTAGTCATTTTTGTTTAGTAGGTCAACTCTTCTCTAAAGCCCATTCTAGCAGTTCCATATATAGTTGACCTTTCTTTTAGTCTATTTCCTTCTGTCTTATCCCCAGAGATGTTAAAAGTGGGATTAACAGATTTTAGTAAAATTTAGCTATATCATATGTTTCCAATCTGTGTCCCCCTACCTATCAAAAAAGGATGTGAGCCTAGCAGGAATGGTGGCTTGCCCGGGTGCATGTGCTGGCTCTTACTGGTCACTTTTTTTCCTTCTGTGCCCATAAGCCCTCCCTTTGATATTCTGATTTAGAACTTTACCCTGAGTTGAAAGTAAACTCAATTGTAAAATGCGTGACATTCCTCTTTCCCTTTTCTAAAAATAGCGATGCCACTGTGTTTCTCAGATTTGAGCAGCCTCCTTTTGTACTAGTCCTCTTGGTGCTTGTACATGTGACCTGTGTAGACCACCAAGTTGTGACCTTTTCCCTGAGAGAAAGGAGAGACAGTGTCTTATTTCTCTGTGTTTTCAGCATACCTGGTAGCATGCAGAGACAGTCAGCAAAGGTTTCAGTATGCTTATTTATTTGAAACAGCCTAGGATCCCCTCACCTATTCATTCACCTTCAGTGCTTACGGGACAATGCTGAGTCTCAGTCCACTAAATTTTGTTGTTATATTTTCTTACTTGTGTTAAAGTGCCAAGATTTGTTTTAAAAAGTCTTTTTAGGGAACCTGCTCTTGTAACTCCTACACTCAAGGATTTCATCATCTAATGGAGAGGAAAAGAGAGGAGTAAAGAAGTACAAAATGTGAAGTTTTGTTCATGACTGTCCTGTGACATTAAAGGTCTTATATGTAATATACCCTTCTCCAGAAATTTCTTCCCAGAACTGTCTGTCATCTCTCTTTGCGTATCACAGCTGATAGGTGCCAACTTTGCTGTCACTACCCTAGTCCAGATCACCAACAACTTGTGCTTATTTGTGTCATATAGTTCTTACTTTACATAGCAGGCTGAGTCATCAGAAAGGTAACTCAAATAGCCTCTCTAATCCAGTGACCTTTGTTACACCTATATATCTTCTGTACCATAATCTGGCCTCTGCCTCCCTTTTCAACTCCCCCCCGGCCCTCTTTTCATGGTTGTTCTGGCCAAGTGCACACTGTCCAAACAAGTGGCAGATTCTTCCTTTTTCAGGGCCTTCTCTGGCTCTACCTTGAGATCTGTCAGAGCTGATCCCTCAGTTCTTTAACAGCCCTTTGGTCCTTATGTGTTCTGTCATTTTCTTTATCTTTACTCAGATGTATTTTTCTTGAAGCTGATCATCACTTGGAATCATTTACATATTTCGATTGGCTTTCTCCATCCATAAATTCTACAGCTCAGGGATTTTTGTCTGTTCTATTGATTGTTGTGTCCTCAGTCTTAGAAGGGTGAATAGCTCTGAAGGGATGGGGAGTATGTGTTGAATGAATAATATTTTATAGTATTAGTTCACATCGTTTCTCTGTATCCCTCCATTTTTAGTTCAAAGTCCTTTGGACGAAAAAGGTCAGTTCCTGGGCAAAGCTATTTTTTTAGACTTAATTAGGTTCCCTCTGTTAGAGTTAAGTGCTTAATCTTTGTAGCATTTTAGAACTGTGCAAACTGAATTCCATTCTTTGATGCCCTCCATTTAACCAGTGGTTCACTTTTCAGATGTTTCTTATTCCTATTGGAATAGTAGATGAAAAGCCAACTATGACTCAAAATCCTTGTTTTATAATTCCTAGACACATTTCTCAAGTTTCTGCTGCCTTTCTTGTTATTGCCATAGTCTCGATAGACTTTCTCTCGCCTCCTAGATTCCTTCTGTTGGATTTTGTGCGCTTGTTAATTTTCTGGGATGGTGGTTTTCTAGAATGTTCTGAGAAATCCTTAGTTTGATATTTATATCTATTTCAGTGTGTAGATTTTTAAATTCTCTTTGTCTCTGTCTCTCTGTCTCTCTCTGTCTCTGTCTCTCTGTATTTTTGATCAACTCATTTCTATCTGAGTTTGGAAAAGGCTTCATAAGAGAAAAGGCATGGAATTTGGTCTTGAAGGATGAATAATAGTTGCAGTGAGAGATGAGTAGAGAAATTATAGCCCACAGGAATGGCATCAGCAATAGTGCAGAAGTGTGAAATGGGTAACCTATTTGGCACATGTGCTTTGGGATGGCTGTCATGCGGTAAGTTTATCTATAGTTTGAGGGCTGGCCAGAAGGTAGACTGTGACTCTAAAGGCTACATTAGGATTATGTGAACCTGTTCTGTGGTCTCATAGTATATTTTGTATTTCTAGAGTAGGAGTTATTTTGTTCTGTTTTACATATTCATATTAATTGAAGGGGAGGATTATTCCTTGCCCCCAACAGCCTTCAGTAGTACCTAATAGAATAGCTTGCACATAATAGGTGTTCAGTGTTGAGTTGTAGTCTGATAAATTTTAATTTTCTTGAGTCTAGAAGGCTATTTTCTATTGAATTAATCTGTAGAAAGAACTACATAGGGTTTTTTTGTTGTTGCATATGAGACTGTATTTTTTTTTAACATTACTGAGGATTGAACCCAGCCTTTATGCTGACCTACATCCCAGACCTTTACTTTTATTTTTTAGAACTAGATCTAAGTCAGGCTGAGCTCAAAAGTCCTTGTGCCTCAGCCTCCCAAAGTGCAGGGATTGTAAGTGTGCCCCACCATACATGGCTCTGTCCTCTTTGTGTCTCCCATACTTTTTCCATCTGTAATGTGTAATCACTACAACAAGCAGTACTGGAATCAAGGCAGAATCCGAGATAGTTTCCTCAGTATCTCTATTAAGTTTCCACTTTGAACAATTACAATTTTTCTAATCTTCATGTGCAAAAGCATCTTCATGCATCTCCTTTCATCAGAGACCTGCTTGGACTTCCAAACAGAAAATTTGTAGCCACCATTAAGAAAAACCCTAACATTTTAGATACAACTGTCTTATTTATAGATGAGAAAACTGATTTACATAGACAGGTTAAAGGGCTAAGATTAGCTAGTAAGCAGATAATCTAGAATTATAGCACAGAATTTATGTTATTTTCTTTCCTTATTTAAGTACCCCATATTTCTCTTAAGGTTGATGAATAACCTCCTGGCCAATTGAAAAAAATTACAATTTGCAAAAGTGCAGAAAGTGGACCTTCCCTATTTGCTGAGGGATGAACATAAATTCAAAGCCTCCATTCTTTCTTGTGATACATGCATGAAAGTAGGTATTAAAAGGAAAAACAAATATTTTATGTCATGTTAAGTATTGTTAGGATAATTTCATTTAACATAGTTTAGGTTTCTTATATATTCAGTAGTAACACTGTAATTCTAAAAAGGGATTTTTCTGTTTGGCATGAACCATTGCTATTGACTAATAACTGTGATTAGGGTAAGAGTTAATTTTTATTAGAGTAAGGGATCAAAATTTATTTCTAGGATGTACACCATTGATAAATTGGTATGTGGCATGTTATTCTTTATTGTCAACATACTTAACGTGAGCTGTGGAAGTAAGTAAACTATATTTTGCTTTTATTAATGTTGATAAGCTACATTTTTCCCCTCTTCATTTTTCCAATTCAGATTGAACAGGTGCCAGTTGATTTGAAAAATCTATATATGAACTAGTATGCTGGTTCATACACCATTCTATAATAGATGATTTGTGTAAAATTGCAACTGAGTAAATTTCATTGGAGCAATAGGACTCTCATAGATATGAGTCCATTGCTAGTAAATGTTGTGTTCTGAATATATTGTCTGATTATTTACCTGCAGCCACTGAGCAATGATAGTTCATTCCATTGTATATATCCCTGTTAGAATTCATTGACCAGTTTGGCTAATTGCTCTAAAATTACTTTTTGTTTTCCCCTCAACAGAATGTATCTATAATTTTTTTTGTTCTTAGTAATATTAATAATAAAATACTTTTCCTGTCTTTGAAGCTCTTTAGAGATCAAACAGCATTTTTAACTTGTGAGGAACCCTCACCCCAGTTGTCTTCTGCTTTTTATCTATGCCCACACAATCACATGTTAATGACTAAGATTTTATTTCCCCGAGCATATAAATATGCTTCATGGTGCTTAAAGACAAGATAGGGTAGTCATACGGGATTGATGTTAGCATTAAAGTGAATAAAGCTAAAAGACAATGAAGAGTATATCTATCAGAAAGTTTTACTTATGCTCATCAACATTCTTTCATTCTGTTATGTAAACCACCGATTCTCATTTTTTTGAATATGTATTTCCTTTAAGCAATGTGAAACATCTTCTTTTCCACTTCTGTTCTTTTTAGCAATGTATCTTTTATATACCAGCTTTGTATTTAACAATCTCTTTGTATTCTGCCTCGGTTTATTTACTTGGTCTCTGAGTAAGGAGTACACTTTGGAGGCAAACTGGCTTTTTTAATAAATGTCTTCACTCCTGCTTCACTACTTTTAATTAGGATGTTGTTCTTGTTCTGACTCTTTCTTCTGTCCAAATCTTGTTTTGATTCAGTTTTTATCCTTCTCTTCAGGAAAGCTTTTTATAAATTATAAAACAAGTTTCATGCCTAGGGTTTAATATTGTACTGTTGGACTAAAGAACAGTACCCACAATCATGTATTGAGTATGTATTTGCTTTTTTGTAAGTAGTGGTGAACATTTTGCACATATTATGGTTAGCGTCACAACTGTTACAGATGAGGAAATTAAAGAACATACAGGTTAAGTGAGGTGCCCTAAGGGTGTGTATGTAGTAACTTCTTTGTAGTTGAGCCAGGACTGGTAAACAGGTTTGCTGAGTTTCAAAACCTATGTTCTTTGTACTACGCTTGGTACATGGTGAAGTTCTTTGTATGTCTAAATCAGAATTTATTTTAACAAATGAAAGAATTAAATATAGATCTGATTTTTTTCTGAATATAATGATTTTCTTTGATAAACTCTCAATTACTATTCCTAATGCACACAAATTATCATCATAAGTACGGGTTGTCCAGGATAATAATTTAGCTATTCTTGTCCTCAGAGCACCTAAACCTGATGAAAATATAGAGGTGTATATCATTATCTAAATACAAGGCAGGATTAAATAAAATCTGTAGGAGGAAATTAGGTGGTCATAGTGTACACTATAAAACCTTTCCAAATTTACAAATGTTGCCAGGCATGGTGGCACACACCTGTAGTGTCAGTGCTTTGGGAGGAGGCAGGAGGATTGCATCAAGTTCAAGGTCAGCCTTGGCTGCATAGTGAGTTCAAGGCTAGCCTGAATTATAGAGGGAGACCCTGTCTCAGGGGGAAAAAAATGTCCTGTATACCCAGTATTAGTAGTTGAAATAATGGTTTATTCCACCTTATGTATTATTTAAAGTCCATATAGATAGATCATTGCTATTATTTTGAGGTAGTGTTATTTTGTGTTCGAGTGTGTTTATAAGTTTTTGTGATAAATGGAAGATTTTGTTATTGGTCACTATATTTATTTTTGGTAAGTCAGATATTGAAAGGACCATGTATATATACTGACTCCCCACGATGAATGTAATCATTATGTTCTACAAACGTGCCAATAAAAAACAAACTAGATATTGAAAGGACTTGAATTTTCAGATTTCTGTAGTGTTTCTTTATTCCGTACTAGTGACTTTAACCAATTTTGTGCTTTTTAAAAAGTGTCACCCTAAAAACAGCTAAAATTTTGTTGTCCTTCTAGAGTTAGAAATCTCTTTTAATTTGTTTTGAAATAATTTTAGTTAGACTTAGAAACAGTTAAGAGTACACAGTGTTCCCATATATTCTTCACGCAGCTTATAATTATAACATCTTCCGTGACTCTTGTACATTTATCAAAATTAAGAAATTAATACTGGTTGAATATCATTCACAAAACTACAGACTTTATTCAAGTTTTCCCAGTTGTTTCATTATAACACTTTTTTCTATTCCAAAATCCAGTCCAGGATCCCACATTGCATTTACCATCATATCTGCTTAGTTAATTCTTCCAGTCTGTCACAGTTCTCAGGCATTTGTCTTTCATAACCTTGACCCTATTGAAAAGTAAACTCCTGTGCTTTTAATGAATTGTATCACTTGAGCTCCACATGTGCAAGTCTGTGTGCTATTTAATCTCTTACCGATGTAAAACAGATCTGTGATAGTTTGCTTTCAAAATTAATTAGAAATAATTTGAAAAGTAAGTCCCCAAAAGTACAAAGTTAAAGGCGTGGACCTAGCAATATAACATTGTTGACATAGTGATAAGAAAAGCGGTATTTTAAGAAACAATCATACTCTACAACTGTAGGGTATAATACTAGGCATATCTCACTTTGTTTTGACTTGACATACCTCACAGATGACAGCTGCAGCTTCATTTCAGCTCTTCTCTAAAAAAGAATGTGTTTTACCATATTAAGGATTTTCAACACATTCTGAAGTTGACCACGTCTTAAGTTTTAGGATAGGTCCAAGCTTTGTAAATTCATCTTCCTAATGTCATGAATATTGACTTTTTGTTGGTCAAAGTTTGCTTTTGCCCTTGCATTTTGTTCATAAAAATGTGAGCCATGTTGATGGGGTAGGCACTTGACAATCAATGCCTATTCCTAAGAGATACACCTCAGAGGCAAACATTGAAAATGGAATTTTTTCTTAAAGTAGTGACCTTTTGAAATTGATTTCTAGGAAATATTCTCTAATTCTTTAATTCAGTGACTCCATTGAGTTCAGGGGCTGTGGAAAACAAATGCAGTCTTAAGTTGCTCTGTTCACACATCCAGTGTGAATCAAAACAGTGATATTTCCTTGATCCTGTCCACAGTGCTCCTGTTTCCCCCTCTGTAGTTTCAGTTTTTTACGTTCAGATGTCTTGTCACATCATGGAAGAACAATCTTGTGAGTCGCCAGGGGGTCTGACAAGTTGAGCCACTCAAAGCCCTTTAATTCTAAGTGTCCTTGATCTGAGAAAGCAGCTCAATAAATCTCTTGAACCAGTTTTCACAACTTAGCCATATGACTGCATTAAGATAAAGTCTGCTTCTATGCACCACTTCATCTTCTTCCAAATATTTCTTGAATTTGAGATGATTAACGTGATAGCCTCAAGAGTCACATTCGCAATCTGTCACTTCCTTCATTACCTCATGCAATCCTGATTCATTCATTCAGTTAAGTAGAAATCGAGCGTTTTTATGTACCAGGAACTATTCTAGATACCAGGGATACAGCACAAAACATTTTCCAGTAGACAAGAAAGATATACAGATGAGTAAAATGTACAGTTTATCAGATGAAGACCTGTACTGATATGGAAAAAAAGTAAAATAGGGAGGGGAAATAGGAGGGAGAGAGAGAAGGAGGAGATTGCTGTAGGGGGTTCAGGCAAGCTTCCCTGAGCAGAAAGGCAAGCCAGCTTGATTGATACATAGGAAAGGAGCATTTCCGTGCAAGGAACAGCTGCTGCAAACTTCAGGAGATAAAAGTGAACCTGAGAGGCTGAAGGGACTGCATGAAAGCCAGAGTGATTGGAGGACTAGAAGGAAAGAATAGATCAGAGGTGGTCTTGGCTTTGTAAATCAACCTAGAGCATCTGGGTGTTGTAAATCACAAAAATACTACCTTTTGGTAAGGGAACCTAATGACATCAATGAATGTAAGCATTATATGTCATAAACATGAGCTAAGAATTACAAGAATGAAAATACGGAAAGAGGATTTAAAGGTAGAGAGGGAGGGAGGTGAGTGTGAAGGGGAAGGGGACAGAAAACAAAACACGCTATATTATGTACATGTATCGAGGCCCCAAGATGAATGTGAACATGTACTGCAAATACGAACTAATAAAAAATGTCTGATCATTTTTTGTGCCTAGATCTTGTAACCTGAACAACTAGTTCTAAGATAACAATATGCAATACATTAACTGATGTTAATTTCCTACTATTGTTTTTTGAAATTGTATCATCTCCATTCCTTTTTTTTTCTGTTTTGCTTTATAAAATAAAAAAAAATAAATAAAAAGAGGAAAGATACTCATAAAAAAAATACTAACATTTGCTTTGAGTGAGACAGGGAGTCACTGAGGAGAGGAACAACATACCACGACTTTCTGATCGTAAATCTCTTGTTGAGGCTGATTTTGAGGGATCAGAGGTGGAAACACAAGGCTATTGCAGTGATCCACATTAGAGATAATGGTGGTTTTGATGAGGGTGTTAGCAGTGTAGAGGTGGGACAAAATGGTCAGATTCCCATCCTATCTGGGAGGTGGAGCCATCAGCATTTGTTAATGTATTGGATGTATGCTGATGGGAAGGCTCTTCCCAGAGTAGGCTGTGCTGGAGAAAATCAGGAGTTTGGTGGTAGCCAGGCATTAGGAAGAAAACAGTGGAAGCTGGATGTAGTCAATCTCATCTCTTGAAGATAACTTAAGGAATTTACACACCCCTTCACTTCAGTTACTGTACTACCTAGGACTGGTGATTTCAACTTTTCATTGTTTAAATCAAGTATCTTAAGTTCCTTGATGGCTTAAGTTCCTCGAAGGGCTTACATTTGTTAACTAACTGTACTTTTGTTTTGTTTTGTTTTGTTCAATCTCAGATCTCAAAACAGGCTATACTTTGGTAGATCCTTTGGTAGCAAAGACCTAACTGTTCAGGTGAATCTGTAAAAACACAAGCAAGTAAAAACAGAACACAACTGAAACTGCAAAAATAACTTAGACATAAAATAACATCATGTTCTCAGAATGAAGCACTGAAAACAGGGCTGATAGGGAAAATAAGAATCAGGATAAACACTCAGAATTCAGGAACTTTATCCAAATGGTTCTAATAACAGTACTAAAAGAACAAAACAAATCAAAAAGCTAATTAATCAAGCATGTCTTGTGGATGCATTCAAAACAAGTTGGAAATACCAAGAAATGATTCTTTTTAACGAATAAAAATTTAGGGACTCGTGTAAGAATGGTACTGTTAACACTGTTGGTGTTTACTGCATAGGAAATCCTATTGTAGTTCTGGGAGGCTCATGCTTTTTTTTGAGGAGATCCTTTCTTCCATGGTCTATTATGAAAAGTAAAAAGCAGATCCAGCCTATAGGCTCCTTAATTCACTGTTTTCATATGTAAGGAATGTTTCCTCATCTACATTTGCACATTTGCCAAATAACTTAAGAAAAGTGTGGTGGTTTGAAGCCACTGACTCAGCCACCTCATAGGCTAAAAAAAGAAAGTCACTTTTTAAACAGTTTTTCTATCCTTAAGGTTGTCTTTTAATGCTAAGACTTTCTCTTTAATAAGCATGAAAAGACTTGTCTCTGCTTAAAAACATTACCACACAGAGAAAAATGGCACGAGAGCCATATGACCTCTCCTTTACAGTCTGCCATTTATTTCCTTGCCAGTCATGTATGAGGCAATGCATGTCCAGCAGACATACTGTGACAGAGCAGCACTGCTGCCCAGGGCTCCTTAAGTCTGAGCCACAACTGGGAACAAACTACAGACAGTATAGAATTTTTCTTTGTTGTTTAAAACAGATTTCTAGTTTTTAAAAACCCTAAAATTAGGGAAATTTTAAATCCTGAAATTGACAATATGCTCAAAAATGTGACAATTCAACATCGGTTTCTTCAAAAAGCCTTTTAAAAGGTAGAAAGAGAAAACTATATCTTTAACAAAATCCACTTCTTAAACTAATCTCCGAACACTTGACAGTAACAAATAAATTATTTTCTGTTTACATCAGGAACATATATCGAGGCATTCTATCACCATTAACATTGTTCTACAAGATGTGACCAGTGCAATAAACCACAAAACCAAAATAAGTATAATCACGAGAAAGGTGACACATTATAGAAAACAAGATCAATTAAAAACTATTAATAGGTTCATGGAATAGTCTACACAGAGACCATAGTAGAATAAGGATTTATTAAAATAGCCATTCTAGGTCAACTTCATTGATTAGGTATTATATTTAGTTAAAATGTTTCCATAACTCATACCGTGCATTAAAATTAATTCTGTAAAACCATAAACAGGTAGATGAGAGCCGTATCAGATGAGATCACATATGTTCAGGGTGGTATGGCCATGAGAGCCATATAAAATAGCTGAAAAATTTAAAAGCAGTGAGAAAAGGTCTAAAGTCAAGTTGATTTGGTTATATAAAACATTATTTTTATGTAAGAGAAAGACTCAAATTCTGTGACAAACTGAAACACAGGTAATAATATTTTGGTAAGTATTTAACAGCCAGTTCATCAAGGGAAGAAAAAAAAAATCAGATTTGTAGATTTCCATGGCGTAAATGCTTCCACCATGACTGATTTCAAGTTTCCAGTTAAGTTAATGAGCAGGAGTTGAGAAGAGACATACACAGTTGGCTTTCAGTAGCTGGCTGAGCATGCTCAGAAGCAACCTCAGGATCACCCAGCTTACACATGTGAGCTGCAATCCCATCCAGGGGAGTCACTGTTAAGGAGCATGAAGAGTTGTGTCTAGAAAATGTCAGGGTGACCCAGGTAACCTACCTGTTGTAAAGGACTTATCTTGCAATGGCCAAGCAGTCATGATTTTGTCAGGGAGGTTTCTAGGTATGGACCTCATGTTTGTTGACACAGGGCTTCCATCAGGAGCTTGTACTTTTCATTTAATAGTAGATGACTATTACTATGGTAGCTGGTCATTTAGGAATCCTGTCTTGTATATCCCATCTTAGAATGGATTGTTTCTTTGTGATCTTTAGTTCTAGTAGATTGGTTTACTCTTAGGTTGACTTTATGGGAATAAGCAAGATTTAATTGGAGTTCAGAGAAGTGAAGACTATGAATATGGGAGTGATATTGTTAGAAGTTTTATAGTTATTTGAAAACTGTGATTGTGAATCATTACTTTGGGTACTACAGAGAAAAACAGTTGGCATGGTATAGGATAGAAGTGCACAGAGGAAAATTTGGTTACTTTTAAGAGATAAATGAAGATTAATCTTATGACAAAAGTGCCTGTAGCCGACACATAAAGAACTGGATGAGCAAGACAGATTGTCATAATTGGATACAAACTGGTCAAGTTCTGTCTAAGCTTGGGACATACCTCTGAATGTGGACAAAAATGGTTTCTTATGAGTGGAACTTTTTAATGACTTACTGGTCATGCAGATTTACAGATGTTTGTATTTTTAGAGCATTTATTCCAGTTTGGTCCATTAACATTCATTTTTCTTGGTCAATTTGTTTTTAAGAACTAGTTTAGTTTCTGTCATTTACAGAGCTATTTATTTGATGATTCACTGTTCCTCCTTACTTATTTGGGTGTTTCAAGTCTTTTTCTTTGCATTTCTTTAGTCACTTTATAGGTTTTTAGCTGACTTTCTTTAATTCAACTTCTGATGTACCCATCTATTTCCAGAAAACCTTCACTGATCGTGGAACCTTTGAATCTCAGGGTTGGAAAGGTCTGTAATGATCTCTAATCAAACTTTCAATTTGATGTTTCAAGCCTCTGTATGATTTTCTGTTTCAGGCATAGGTAATTGATTTTCGATAGTTACATTTTACCAAAAAGTAGGAGTTGCCGACTTTGTGACTGTTATGGTTTACATATAGATGGCCCCCCACAAGCCTCATGTAGTCATGGAAGTGGCTAAATGTAGTGTTTGTGATTGACTGGTTGTCTAGTGCTGGGATTGGCAGTGTGAGGCCTGCCCCCGCCCAGGGGTGGAGCCGACATACAATGCAAGGTCGGAATGGGGGTGTGTTTTTCCTCTTTGGCACAGTTTGCTCTTGCCACTTATAGCCGTCTTGAACAGCTGCCCCTCAGCTACGCCACCCTGCCTTGGAACCAGCTGAGTATGGACTGAAACCCCCAAAACTGTAAGCTAAATAAACCTCTCCTTCCTTCACTTTGGGCGTCAGGTATTTTGTCTCAACAATGAGAGAAAAAGTAACCAAGACAGTGACTATTTCATCATCCCAACAACAGTCATTTGGATATAAGCAAGTGGTCATACCTTGGAATAACTGAAGGCTAACTGGTTATCTGATGCCGAACTGTTAACATGCCATTCAGTGGCCCCTGCCGCAGGGTATCGAACTTTTAGCTTTACACTTGGTAGAGGGTAGGAACATAGATGGGTGAATTTAGGACCCAAATTATAGCATGCTCATGATCGTAGAGCTTCCTCCCTGGTCTTAATTTATTCAAGGACAGGGAGAGTGTTGGAGGTTGGTGGTTGTGGAGAAAACTCTTTGCTTTCAAAGCTGGAGCGCCTGTTTGTAAATGCTGGGAGGAGTTTTCTATCAGTGTTCTGAATTATAGTTTTTAATATTTTCTGCACTTACAGTTTGAATGGAGACTTTGTGTGGCTTAGGTCTGACCCAGAAAAGCCAGGTGACGGCTTCTAAGAGGCTTTACTGAGTATTGTTGACCTTACAGTTCCCTAAGCCCTAGGGCTTTGGAAGCTCATCATTTTGCTAGCATATTTAGTGTGCATCCTTCTCTAGTGAGTAGACTCATGTAAAACAGTATTGTAAAACACATGTGCCAACCCAGAGACTAATTTATGAAAGATTTAACTGACATGAAGACTGGAAAAAAATTTGTGACTTAGATACCAGGGAGGTAAAGTGAGATTATGATGATTTAAGAATTTTATTTATTCTTAATAGAAAAATAAAGTTATTTTTAAAAAATCTACTGTAAGTGTTGGTGTGTGTGTGTGAAAAGTCCTTTATGATCCCACTCTATGAGATAACAATGTTTAACAATAGTCTATATATATATTTTTTTCTAGATTCTCTGCAAATGCAGTAGCCTGCATTGCACTATGGTTTTATGTTTTGTTTTATTTTTCTGTAATTTTACACAGTCACTCTCTAATTTTTCTTAACTCCTACCTAGTACTCCCCAAGCACTTTTCTACTTTTTTTCCTATGGTTGCACCTATTCAGGACATTTCATGTAGATGACATTATATGATAGGCAGTCTTTTGTGTCAGGCTTCTTCACTTAGGTTTTCAAGGTTCATCCATGTTGTACACTGTACCCTGATTTTATTCCTTTCTGTTGCATCATTATATTCCATAGTATGGGTGGGCCACATTGTATTTAATCATTCATCCATCAATGGGTTTTGGTATGTGATTTCTTCATAGCAAAGTAGCATTTTATGTATTACCCTTTTTGAACTATAAACAAGCATTTTATAAAATATAGGTAGAAATTTCAGATGGTCAAGAAGAAATAACAGTTTGTTTCTACCTGTTAAACATCATGTTGGGTACTTTTTCAAATATTAAAAATAATATTTGGACATTTGGAAATTACCCTTGAAATCAAAAAAATGTTTAATAATATGTTATTCTTGGTTATGGTCTATAATTTTCCTACAAGAAAAAAAAACATGTAAAAATATAATTTAGATCAATTAAGCCACAGAATGTACTGTAGTATTTTTGCTACTATTCTTAAGCCTCTTATTTTCCTATTTTTCCCTCATAATTACCACAGAGATCATTCCATATGCAATATCTATATGGAATACGCTAACCATGGGATCTCAACTATAAGCTTCATGCCCGTCCTGTAGAAATTAACGGCTGTGTGACTTGGGCCTATTACCTAAGTGTGTTACAGGCAGCTGAGCTAGATAAAAATATACAGGCAGTCAGACAGGGCTAAGTCCTCGAAGGAGCCAATGCAAAAACCCAGATACCTTGCAACTGTGGGGGAGATGGACACCTCCTGCTGTGGGTGGGACCTCGGGACAACAGATCAAACAAATGCACCCACTTCCTGAGGACTGATATTCTAAATAGGTCTGTAGCACCCTGAGGAAGCCAGGAGTCACCTATCTTGAACCCCTAGGGGAAGAGTCACTGCTCCTTAAACATGCTCCTGGATGCGTGACTCGCTTCCCCATTTGCCCCTGACTTAATCAGTTTTACCTGAGCAAATAATCTTATTGGTTAACCATAGTTCTGTCCCACCTTAGGAATTCCCATTTCTCCCCACCTTGGACCCATCTCACCTCAGGATTTTACTCTATAAAAGTCCCTAGAAAAGACAGTCTCTGGCAACCCACTTGGGACCCCTTCTGTCTCTCTCAGACAGAAGCTTTCTCTCTCTCAATAAATATATCCTGCTCATAACCTCCGTTGTTCCTAAAATTCATTCTTTGATTTTAGAGAACACAAACTTGTACCAGATATAGTAGGTTGGAAGTTTCGTTCCCCTATATCAGGTGTATTTTCTTTGTCTGTCTGTCTTTTTTTGCTTTTTGGTTCTGGGTGTTGAACCCAGGCCCTTCTGCTCTTTTCATTAGTCTTTTCAAAGGCAGCAGCAATGGATCTTTGCTGTGAAGATCTAGGCACACGTGATGGTAGCATTCTTATGCCTGTCATTAAGTGTTGGCTTCAGGTTATATACAGTTCCTGGCCAACCAGCTTAATTCTTCTTATTGCAGATCTGTAAGAATGCATTTGTCAATGGCCTTATTACAAGGATAATCTTGATTCTGCTTAAAATTACAAGCTTCAGTATTTTATTATCAATAATGAATAGCTATACACACCTTCCCCTCCCTTCCTCCCCTTCCCCCCTGCCCTCTTCTCCCCTCTTCTCCAGCTTGAGATAGTCTCACTAAGTATCTAAATTGCTCAGACTGGGTTTGAAGTTGCTATTCTTCTGCCTCACTCAGCCTTCCACAGTGCTGAGATTACAGTGCAGATTTGAGCCGCCACACCTGGGTGTGTTTTCCACCTTTAGTAAATATGTAAAGTTTTGCCTGTCATTTCACAGTACTCACTTGTGAAGAAATAGATTGTGTTATGAGAGAGAGGAGAGAAAAAGTAGAACTGAGAAATAAGGAAAATAAGAGAAGCACTGAAAGGTGAAAACAAAGTGACTAGATCTCTTACATTCCAACATAGTTCCTTTCATGTGGTAATAATTAACTAGTTACTGAGCAAATAATTTTTTAGTTTGGTTGTCTGTATGTTTGGAAAATAGTTTCCTTCAACTTTCATTAAAATACTTAAGTCTTCAAAATGTATACATGTATCAGAACATTACATTGTATACCTTAAGTATATGCAAGTTTTATTACTGTATTATGCCTCAGTAAAACTGAGGGAAAAGTTAAGGTGTAAGGAATGCATTTCAGTTGTTCTTATTGTATTACATTTGAAAGTTGCTATTAATTTGTTTCTTTACCACAGCTGACTGCCTGTCTGTGTACTGGTTTGTTCCTTCTGGTTGTATTTCCTTTACAACTTATTTTTTACTTTTCTGCCATACATTTTAGAATATGTACAGTACAGGAACAACTTAAAGATGTTCGAGGTGACTATTTATGGGAATTCACTTTCTTTGACACCTTATAGGCAAGATTTTCCTTACACTCTACTGGAAACTACATTAACAATGATTTAAGCACTAATTCTAGCTAGAAATTTAATTCCCTTGAACAGGATATTCATCCCTACCTTACATGTCAGCAGATTGTACTCCTATGAAGAGGAGCTAGGATTCAAATCCAGGTTTGGATTCCTCTTCCTCATTATACGAGTTTACTTTTGTAACATCACCTGTCTGGTATTCTTTGAGAGGAGACTTGTTTTACCTGGATACAGGACATTCCTTTTAGCAAACAGGTTTCTAATAAAGTTTAAAGTATCTTGATGGATCATCAATAAGTGTCAGGTAGGATAACTTAAACATTTTTGTTAGTTTTGATACTGTATCTTTATAGCTGACATAATACCAAGGAAGTGAAAAAGAATAATCTGGAAAAATAAGAGCCAATATTCTATTTTTCCCCATAATTAAATAGCATTATTGAAAGTCAACATAGGAAAATGTTTTATAAATCAATTTAATAATTGTATGTTTCTCCCAATGCTTTTACATTTGTATATGCTATTTTACTTGGCTATATAACCAGAACATTGATGAAAATTCATGTAATGTTTTTGTTTTTGTTGTTTTGAAACAGGGTCTTGCTATTTAGTGCAGGCTGGCCTTGAACTTGCTTATGTAGCCCAGACTGGGCATGAACTCAGCCATCCTCCCGCCTCAGCCTCCCAAGTGCTGGGATGATAGGTGTGCACCACCATACCTGGCTCATGTTGTGTTTTTTGAGGCAATTTCTTATTGTAATCATTTTTATATGTTACTATACAGTGTTCATAATTATTTGTTCATTGCTTAGTATTCCATTCTTGTATTTAACTTTTATATTATTGTCTAATTTCCAATTATTTCTCATAATAGCACTCTACTGAACATATCACGTGGAGCTCTTAATGCTGTGGATTACTTCCTTGGGCTAGCCAATTTATGTTCCTTTTAAGTTTGAGCAAGCCTTAACCAGTGTTGCCAGACTTTGTTTCCACTAGTTTTTCAGTGGGAGTTTTATCTTGGCCCGGAACTTATATACTCTGGTTATTAGAAACAAACTGAGAGAGAGGTTGTATTGTCTGCATCTAAATTTCCCAGTGTGTGGATGACCACATAAGGTTTGGAGAGTTTCCCAAGAAAGACTCAAAGAAATCATGCACAAAAGACTAGACTTTGTTAGCATTTCTAAAACTTATTTAAATAAGGAATTTATTCTCATACCACCCGTTAGCAAACATTTTTGGGAAATGCTAGTCCAAAACTGCAATGCAAAAAGAATATTTTTTAGGTAACTGATATTGTGCAGATATCTGTTCTAACATCGTGCTATTCCAATAGTAAGAGATCTAGCCTTGTTCATTCATTCATGAAATAATTACTGAGAGCATACTATGTGCTATGCATTCTTCAACTAATGGGAGATAGCAGTGAACAAAATCAACAAATTCCTGCCCCCAAATACACCATAAGGTGGGAAAAATAAACATCATATATTCAATTTAGCAGAAGATTTTGTCCATATTTTTTTTCATCAAATAGGCTTTCATTTGAAGAATATTTAGGTGTCTTCTATAAACAGTGCTGCTCTCTGATTTAACCAAAAAATAGACACATAATCTACTGAGGACACATTATAGAATGGTAATTACTGTGGCAGTGATTACACGCACACATAGTGTGCATAAAAGAAGGGAACCTAATCCAAGTTTTGGGGGTTCCTAAATTTTTTTTTTAATTACAGGAGGGATTTGTTTCACTTAAGAATTCGTAGGCCACTACCATAGAACTAAAAATATATTTATTTCTTTGCATAACTACTGTGAACATCTTCATTGATTAAAACAATACCTAATTTTTATTTAAAATAAATCTATTCAGCTGGGCCTGGTGGCGCACACCTGTAATCCCAGCACTCAGGAGGCTGAGGCAGGAGGATTGTTGTGAGTTCGAAACCTGCCTGGGCTACAAAGTGAGCTCAAGGCCAGCCTGAACAGCATAGTGAGACCCCGTCTCAAAAAGACAAGGGCCAGGGATTTAGCTCAGTGGCCTAAGTGCCTGCCTGGCAAGTGCGAGGTCATGCGTTTGATCCCCAGTGCCAAAAAAAAAATAAAATAAAATAAAATAAAATAAAATAAAATGAAATAAAAAATTTATTCATTGCCAGTCACCCATCTACTATGTTATGATTGGTGTAGTCTTATGTTCTCTCTTATAAGTCTGTTCTTATATGTTCCATCATGGAAAAGAAATAAGGTTGGAGTAAGACTCTTATATTGGATACCCATGCAATTAAAAAAAATTAGGTATAATATAGCAAGACAAGTCAGGAAATTGATTATGTGTAGTCTGTTGTGCATGACTTCTTTGAGCCTTTATTGAGAGACTATCCAAAAGTTATTTGATCATTCATACACTAAGAGACTGCAAAGTAGAATCTGATCCTATCAGTCTGCCTGCATATCATCAGGTAATGTGACATTTGTAAGATGTGAGACAGCATGATGCCCCTAAAACTGTAACTATGGAAAATTAAATAGTAATTTTAAATTTAAAAGTTTGTTTACCACTGATTTAAGAGAAAGATAAGCTCAGAAATCTTGTTTGGGGATTGCAGGCAAGGCTTGTATGTATAATTTGGATGGTGTTGATGATGGAGGTAGAAGCTGTTATTAGCTGTGTTGCAGAGCAGGATTAACTATGCCCAGTAATTATCATGTGCCATGCACAAGAAAGATAGTCACTGAAAAGTCTAAGAAGCCCACGATTATTTTTTAGAGTGGAGTTGAAGGAAGAATGAAGTCATTGGCAACACGTCTCCCTGTGATCTTCCTATCACTGCGTAAATACATAACTCACAAAGCAGCTGCAGTTGCCATGTCCCTCTTTTCCTTAAACAGATGAATGTTTGTGATTTAGCATAAAGTTCATGAACTAAGAAAAGCAATTGGACACAGATGCCTGTATCTTTCCACTCAATGTACCTTATTACCTTTTACTCCCCGCTAAAACCATGCTTTTACTTTTAACTTTCCAATATAAATTACCATCACCAGGCTTAGCAAATGAAACAGATTACTTACAGTAACTGTAAGTAGTTACACACTCTAGATGCTTGACAGAGTTTTCCCATAGGACAGGTAACGTCTTTCAAAAATCCTATTACAGGGTTTTATTTGTAGGTACAATGAACAGAAGGCTGAAAACCCCCATGTTTTATTGCTACCCAGCTTCATCATGTCTGCTCACTCGATTGAAAACTGTGGCAAAATGGATACACATCAGCTCTTTTATTCTTTTGTTACTACTCTGTGCAAATAAAAGCATATTGAGGAATTTAATGAAGCAGTATGTCCTTGGAGATTTGAAGATTCTGAATGTACAGCTATTTGTCTTTAATACTGGAGGTTTTTGTGTAAAACAAAGTGGCAGGAGCCAAATAAAGTCCTCACAGTTAGCCCAGTGTCTGCCACATGTGTGCCTGAATCACACAACTGTGTGACTGATCTTGGAGATAGATGCATTCAGTGGCTAATGTAGTGACTTTTTGAGTATACAGGAGTAGTTGGAAAAGGGAAAACTGTAGCAGAGCTACAGTGGAGCTACAAGACTGTTTTTGGAAATGGTCTGTTTACTCAGGAAATAGAAACTGTGCTGTTCGAGAAAAAATTCAGTTGAGGGTAGATTATTCAACAAATTACTCCACACTACCCCAAAACATTTCTAGGAATCTGTGCTAAGTGAGAAGGCACATATTAACTTGCTATGGCCTTCATAGCCATAATTGTCTTTTCATTAGTCTTTTCTAAGGCATCAGCAATGAATCTTTGCTGTGAAGATTTAGGCACATGTGATGGTAGCATTCTTAGGCTTCAGATTATGTACAGTTCCTGGCTGACCAGTTTAATTCTTCTTATTGCTGACCTATAAGAAAGCAAGCATTTGCCAGTGGCCTTATCACAAGGATAATGTTGATTCTGCTTAAAATTATAAGCTTCAATATTTTATTATCGATGAATAGCTGTACGCCTTCAAACAGATGAAAACAAGGAGTAGAGGTAGTGGTGGTTGGACATAGGTTTGTGCTTTACTGTGTGCTGCTTAACCCTGTCTGTATACTGCTTTTCTTCTTTTGAATCAGCCACCCACACTGCCATTTTTGTTGTTGTTGTTGCTTTGAGTGTAGGAGGAAATAGTTCTTTGGATCACTCTGGGGGAATAACAAGGGAGTTATTATTAAGTCAGAAATTTCAAGTTTCAGTAACTCTTGACATATATAACCAGATAGCACTTAATTCAAAGTTAATAGGTATCTCACCAATGACATCTATTTGAAAATATTCTAGTAACTTAGTAAATATAGCCCTGCACAAACTGTGTTAGAAAACAAAGGAAGCTATTTTCTTTATTTCCAAAAACTGTTCTTAACTGAAGCTATATAGTGTTTCAGTATGTAAAGAAATCTTGATGAAAAGTAAGAACTGATTAAAAAAAAACAACGTAGTGTTCTGTTTATTTACTACTTGACATTTTTCAGTGGAAAAATTCTTATTTGGCAGTCAATATTCTCCATCAGAGCTAGCAAGATTTTTTAGTGTGTTTTGGGGCAAACAACACATTCTATTTTAGACACTGCAGGATCACTTTAGTGTTTGCCTCAGAATACAAGCTGCAAAAGTTTATGAGGTAATTTCAACAGATCTCATAAATGTTTTCCGGATGGTGCCCCATCTTGTTTCTGCAGTATCTTTTCATGTCTCCATTTTGTCATTGTTTGCAATATCATTGTATTGGCTTCTGTCCCTCCCACTAAGCGACAGCTCAGTGAGGGCAGGGACTATTTTGCCTGTCTTTGAATCTGCAATATTTTGCATGGTGCTCAGTGCTTATTTGAAGAATCAAAGAAATATCTAAAAATCAAACCTTTTTGTAGCACAGTTTTCATGATTTTGAAGCCATGCCTACAAAAACCTAGTGTATCAAAGGAAGGTGCAGAGCATTGGGTAATAGTTGTCTTACTATAAGAATCTTTTGGCAAACTTTGTACCTCTTAGGAGAAAGTCCACAAACTGTAGACACAGAGTATAAAAAGGAGGACTGTTTTTCCCCTTATGTATTACTTGAGTATTTTCTGACTTCCAGGGTTTTGAACCCTGTCTGCCTCTGTATTTGAGACCTGGTCGACCCTTTTTATTTTAAGTCTGGATTGTAGCTATTGCCTGTCTGGTCTTTTTATATATTTCTACTCCTTTTTCCCTGCCTAAATCTGTGGACTAGATTCAATCTGGAAGACATTTTCCTATGTATTTGCTCCTTGGTCTTGGCCCACCCTCTCTGCCCTATTGTTGCTGATGTCCTCCAGTGACAACTGACTTGGCCTAATTGGTTAAAAAATACCATTTACCCAAACCTCTGTATGTTGGTATTATCTACAGATAAATTTACTTAACTTTACAGTATCTTCATTTGAAATAATATAAAAAGTTAGGTTAAAACTTCTTACAGATTTGTTTCCTAAAAAGTGGATACCCTTCAGCATATCAGATTCTCTACAAGGCCTTGGGGGTAGCTATTATGGCTTGTGGATGTGGAGTCGATTACATAGTTGCCAGTACTGTGACTTCTATAATAGATACTACAGAAGCTACAAAATTAGATATCTAAGAAAATTAGATATCTGTGCTATGCAAAATGTAGGAAAGAATGTAAAGATGTTAAACATTGTCCCTGCCTAATTTTAAGGACATGAATATAATACAAACTAGAGGTAGATGCCAGCTGTAGTCTGATTTAGGATTGCTTTTTTCTATAGTCCATTGGTAGTACAGATTGAATATGCCTCATCCAAGACCGCTTAGGATCTTTTTAAATTGTGGAATATTTGCATATATATAAAATGAGGTATTCTGGGATTGGAACCTAAGTGTAAACATGAGATTCATTTATGTTTCATACATCCCTTATACATGTAGCTCAGAGGTAATTTTACGTATTTTTAATATTTTTGTGCGTGAAAGAAAGTTTCACAGTGTGGAGTTTTTTGCTTGTGGTGCTACATCAGCACTCAAAAAGTTGTGAATTTGGAACATTTCAGAGTTTGGAATTTTGGACTGGGGATATCCAACATGTATTACAAGTTATAATTCTGACTTCTAAAATATTTACCGTATGTAAGTATGCAAAAAGACCATATACTGGCAAGCACAAGGTCCTGAGTTCAAATCCCAGTACCAAAAACACACAAAAAGAACATAAAATGTAGGCGCTTTTATACACATAGTATATATTCATACCCTTATTTTATGCATAGACATTTACACATTTTATGGAACATTTCAAATTTTCATTTTAACTATTTTTAGAAATCAGCCTTTCCTTTTGTACTTTCAGGTGTAGACAAACCTGTTATCTGGTTATATTAAGGAACTTTAACCTTTCTTATAGTTCACATCTGCTAATAAATTCTCTCAGCTTAAAATCTGAAAAGGTCTCCATTTCTGAGAAACATTTCCTGTTAGTGGAGATTCTAGGTCAGTAGTTTGCATTTTGTTTTCCTTTCAGAAATTTAATCATTCCGTTGTTTTACTTTGTGTGGTTTTTAACAAGAATGTAACATGTCTTTTTAAAGCTCCTTTTTTTTTTTTTTTTTTGGTATGGGGATTGAACTCACAACCTCATGCTTACGAGGCAGGCGCTTGTGCCGCTGAGCTAAATCTCCAGCCCTTAAAGCTCTTTAGCTGCCTTCAATATGATCTTTGTGTCTTTGATTTTTTTTCAACAGTTTGAATATAGGTGCAGGGATATGTGAATATTTATCTTTCTTGGGATTTGCTAACTCCTTAGATCTGTACTTTTTTCTTTATTATTTTTGGAAATTTTTCAATTATTATTTTGCCCAGTACTTCGTCTGCCATATTCTTTTTCTTGGGGTTCAATTACAAATATGTTAGATCATGTGATATTGTCCTGTAGTACTTGGGTGCTCTATTCTGATTTTTAAAATTCCACTCCTTTTGTGTTTCATTTAGTGTGTTTGATCTTTTGTTGAGTTCACTGATTCATTCCTTGGCCATGTTTAGTTTAGTAATAAGCCTGAGAAAGGCATTTTTTATCTCCGATACTAGGTTCATTTTTATTATTATTTTTAAAATTTATAGCATTTCCTAATATCTTTATCATTTCTATCTCTGCTAGCATTTGAGGGCTCAGGTTTTAGGCATAATTTTCCATAAATTTTGGTTTTCTCTTCTATAAAATAGAATGAAGAAAGTAAATGCGTCCCCTTGGAATGAGTCCTTTCTCCTTTCCCAAGTCTCAATCATTCCTATTAAATGTTTGGACTGCATGATTATTTTCATTCTTTTTAACCCCTCAATTTATGATTCTTTGAAGGTGAAAAGATCTGATATTTATTGACAGCCTGAATTAATCTCACATAGAATCTGACAAAGGCATAAAATCACATTTAAAAAGTACTTTTGCAAAATGTTTTACTTTTACTAGGTCTATGTGGAACTTTAATTGGAAGAAACATTAAATCCAGTTGCTATTTGGTTAAATTTGTTAAAAAATCATTGAAATTTTTCAACTGTTGGGTTTCTCGATTCACTTTTGAAGTTTTATGGCTCATAATACGTCTCACTCACTTTCTTTGCATTTATTAGATTTTGAACTATCCAGCTGGCTTCCACATTTTGTAACGTGAGGAAACATTAATGGGGGAAATGGCTCTTTACTGACTAGGGTGAAGATATAATAGTCTCACTGGAGTTGGCTTTGGAGTCACAGACTTGGGTTCAAATCGTTGTTGCCCAACTGTAAAACTTTAGGCTGATTATTTAATTTCTGAGTCTGAGTTTCCTTACCTGTGAAAAAGGGGTGATACATCAGAGTGTCCTTTTGAAGGTAGAAGACAGTAGGTGTAGATCTTCGGGTTCAGGGCCTAGTTAATGGTGTTTGACCACTGACAGGATTAAAAATGATAGCTAAAATGAAATATATCATCATTAAGTAATTTTTTTAGGAAGTCTGAGGGGAAGAGAAAGTTTTTTTAATCCCTTTTCATGGAAAGGGCCATCTGATAAAAGGATATTTTAGCAATAGGGAAACGATTTACTGAAAAGAGAATATTGATAGGCAATAATATAGCAGGATTAAGGGTTTACTAAGTGACAGATGCTCACATGTTATCTATACAAAGCCTGTGTAGTGAGCTACTCCCCACCCTTACAAGGAAGCCTTTGTTGGACTGAGGGTGGCCACATTATTCTTTTGGTCTTACACTCTGCTTTGGATTCTGATAGTTTTTATATGAAACCCCACCACCTTCCCACTTTCTCATCCACAGTGAGAGATTCTGTATGTATTTGGCACAGAAATGGCCCATGGCACGTTGAATTGAATTCTTGAGATGTTGACTTTGTGTATTTTTCTTGTCAGGAGTGAAATTCTTCTTCCTTTATATTGTGGATGAAAATTTAAGCATTAACAAACAACATAGATAAAAAATACTAACGAAATAGTCTTGGATAAAGAAACTGCTCAACCAACCTGAGGCTCCCCTTCTCCTGACATTCTTGTTCTTTGTTAAGACAAAGTATTTTAAAGTTGCTGTTGCTTTAATAAATTACCACAGAATAAATATAATAATTTTGAAGAGGTGTCCAGATTCTGTGTTTGTGAGTAATTTTACTGTAATGGACATTATTCAAGACTGAAATTATCTAATACAAAGAAACATTCTTTATTCACACTGTGAGCTACTGTCTTCTAAAATACAGACCATAATTCAAATATTCTTATTTGAATAACACAAGGAATAATGTCAAATTATTTTGCAGTTGTTTTTCTTATCATTACAAAAGTGCATTCCTGGTCATAGATTTTTAGAATTGGAGAAACCTAAGGTTCAATCTAACTCCTTCCAGAGAGATGAAATGATTTATCTAGTCATATAGCTAGCCAACTAATGACAGAACCAGGGAGAGACCAGTCCCTTATCCATTATGCCACAGTGCTGCATTCCTCTGGAAAAAAAAACCTGCCTACTCATTCTTGGTTTTTAATGCTATCATCATGGGACTAGGTTTTTTCCATGACTAACTAGTGCTCTTTTGTTTTCTTGTGTGGGTGTCTGGGAACAAGCTGAGTATTTTTGTTTTAACAATTGAACATACAAGGAAATAACAAGGCATTTGTCTGGTTAACACTTTAGGAGTCAGGAGGGAGTGGTTATAACTCAGTTCTCTGCCCTCCATGTTGATTGTCAACTATTTCAAAGTTGAGTTTCTTAACCGGGAGTCTGAATGCCCTAAACTTTTTGAAAATTATGTTATGTGTGTTTATATTATACAAAAAGAATCTACAGCTTTCATCAGGTTATCAAAAGGATATATAGTGTGAAACTACTGTTTAGAAGGTAGAATTAAGCTTGATTGTACTCTAAGTACAGTACTATTTATACCAGAGGACTCCCTATCTCCGGCCCCCTGCTGCTGGTACCCTTTCCTACTGACAAGCTTTCCAGACAGCTTCCTGGATCTTATTATGGAAACCAATAGAGGTCTCAACCTTCCTGTTGCCCAAGAGTACCTTCTGTGCCTTGTGTGCCCTGTTTCTAGGAGAGGGTATAAGACTTAAGGATATTTGGTTCATTAGAAAGCTTAACTTAAGGATATTTTGTTTAGTCACATTTTAATTGAAAAGTATGTGTGAGCTAACCTGAGAAACTAAGACTATTACAAATAAGAATAAAAATGCAGTTGGAACTTCAGTCAGTACTTTGCAAATTAACTCTTAGAATTTTTCTAGTTCTTCAGTTATGCAATCTGTGTTTTATCTAGAAGTTCTTTCATATATATTTTCTAGGAGCAGAATGAAAATCTGTAGATGGTAGTTTAGGAGTTGCTCAGATAGTCCAGAAAAACTGAATATTCTTGTCTTGAATTTTATTTAAATTAGAAGAACCTACGGCTGATAGGAATTCATTTTGATAGGCTTCCTCTCCAGAAGAAAGCATGTCATAAAAAGGGGGGGGGGAGTGTGTGTGTGTGTGTGTGTAATTTTAAACCTAGCATCTGGACACACAAAAAGATTGGAAGAGTTTGTTTATTTGTGCTTTGTTTATTTTAAAAAGCCCTGACCAAGAACACATCATAAACCCTTAGATGTGTGTGAGTTGTTGAGAAATGAGAATGAGACTCGCTGTCTGATGGCTAAGAATAGCAATTCAGCATGTTAAATAGTGTAGTGGAAATACCAGAAAAGCACCGCTCTCAGTACTGCGCCTGGCTAGGAAGAAGTGGGGAGTGGAGTCAAGGGTACTGGCCAAGGAAGTGAGGGTGAAATGTTAGTGATGGTAACAAATATTAAAGGTTCTACAGAAACCTGTCTGACAAAGAAGGGACTTAAGTATGATTGGTATATTTGTGCCTTTCTAATTTTAACTGGACTTGACGTTTACTATGCTCTCTTATTTTATATTCTCAATTAGAGCTCCAAACGAGAGTGGAAACCACTGGAAGACCGTAGCTGCACAGACATACCATGGCTACTACTCTTTGTCCTCTTCTGTATTGGGATGGTAAGGAACCTCACGGATGTTGTGAACCTAAGCTCAAGATCTGAGGGAATGATGGGGAGTTGGTTTAAAAGGGTGCTTGCTATGTATTTGTGCTTATGTATTTTATTCCTTCTTTATTGCTTAAAATTGGAAAGTATACGATACCATGGAGACAGGTTATTTTCCCCTCAGTACAATTCAGTGGTGTTTGGTATTTTTCTTTAATATGAAAACTGAAATCAAAATTAAGCAAGTAGAGCTCTTACCTCATTTACTAGATTATTTCTGAAAGCCAGATTTGTTAACATAAGGTTTTTTGTTTTTGTTTTTTTCAGTACTAGGGATTGAACTTAGGACCTTCACACTGAACTACTTTCCCACTTACCTCTCTTTTTTGAAAATTTTGAGACAGGGTCTCACTAAGTCACTAGGTTGCCCAGGCTGGGTTCCAAATTGCAGTCCTCTTGCCTTAGCCTCTGAGAATGCAGGGATTGTATATGCAGGCACCCCTATGCCCAAGTAACACCAGTTTTTTTGAACTGTGGTCTTGATGGGGTATTGAGCAGATCACTGCTACGGAGTGGAGAAGCTCAAGTATTTACCCAACTCGCTCACAGAGCCTGATAGGTATCTTTAGGCCAGTGAGTTCTCCTCTCAGAGACTTAGTGTTCCTTTATATAAAATTAGATGCTTTGCCTGATGATATCTATAATACTTCCCAGCTTTACTGTGTTTTAGTGCTGTCTCGATAGGGGTTGGTTGCTCACTCCTTCTTTCTGCCCGTGCTAGATCCCTGAGGCCTTCTATAGCTGCTGTAATGAGTGGCGTCTCTCAATTGGAGATCAAAAGTTGTGCTGATTCTCTAGTGTGCATAAAAAGTATGGAGCAAAGACCCTGGTACAAAGAGCTGGGCATGGGCTTAGCTGGTAGCATACCTTTCTGCCTTGCCGGAGCTCCTGCTACACACTTCAGTGGTTTTGGAGTTACTGCTTGCATGATGGACTGGCAAAAAGATAAGCAAACAGCCATTTTAAATCTGGCTGGTGTTTAGAACTGGAAAGGACTTGGAAATCCTCATGTGATCCATCACTCTCATTTTACAAATTAACGCATTAAACCCAGAGATGGAAATGACTGTCCCCAGGCCACAGTGCTAGATAATGTCAGAACTGTGAACAGAGCCCAGTCTCTTCACTTGGGGTAATGCTCTTTTCCTTTTTTTTTTTGCAGCACCGGGGATTGAACTAATGACCTTGTGCTTGCCAGGCAGGCGCTTAGGCCACTGAGCTAGATCCCAGGCTCTTTTCCTTTTTGTCAAGGGAATTGTGCAGATAAAAGTATTGCCCTGTCAGTCAGACTTCTGTAACTCAAAGTACAATTATACTACTTCAGGCAGCCCTTGTCTTACTCAGGTGGGTTTTTTTTTGTTTGTTTGTTTGTTTGTTTTGAGACAGGATCTCACTGTTCAGGCTGGCCTAGGCTGGCCTTTAGCTCTCAGTGATCCTTGTGCCTCAGCCTCCCTAGTGCTGGAATTATAGACACGTACGCCCAGCACTTAGGTGTATTTTTGACACCCTTCTTCCCATAATTTTTATAGATGTTCTTTAGGGAAATCTCATTCTGTGTCTTTCTCTAAATGCCTACCTCATGAGTCTTACCTGTTATTCACAGAACAACCATAATCTTGACCAGTAGGTAAATTTTAAGTAACAGTTCTGCCCCTGAACCACATAAAATAAATTTGAGCAATATATAATAAATCTAGTAAAATAAGAAATGTTTGTTTTAAAGATAAAACTGGAGTTTCACCATATTTAGGATATTTAGAAAAGGTCAAAATACCCATTTCCTAAAGTAGAAGATATTACTCAAGAATTTACTTAGTTTAATGGAATGGCACCTGAAATGCAGCATGCATGAATATGCATGCAGTGTGTGGAAAAGATTCCTTGACAACCAAGTTAGCCTTTCCCCACCCCCTGAGTGTAACCCTGGGACAAATAGCAGCTGACCTTTCAAATTATGTTTATAAAAACATATACCATGCCACCTGAGATGTTTTTGATTTTCTCTGCTAAAGTAGCTGAAGAAAGTACAGAATTAATGTTAATAGACTAATTCGGAAATGACTTCAGAGTAAGGAGCTATTTGTTTACTGAAATGTTTTAATGCAATGGTAATTAATATAATGTTGATTTTAGTACATGGTAATTAACACCTACTGTGTGTGCTTTTAAATGCACGCATAGCGTTGTTTTGGAATGATTTTTTTAGTAGATTACTTACATAGAATTGCACTAACATCAAATTTTGACATGTGGAAACTAAAGAAATTGTAAAGTTCTGTTGCTCATCATACTGGCACAGAGAGATTCAAAGTTTTCCAGCTTTCGAGTATTTGTTTTTATGATTTTTTTTAAGAAGTTTTTTCTCTCCTTTGGGTTTTATTCTATAGTAAAAGGTTCTTTTATCTCAAATGCTTAGGGGCAGAACTATTGCAGATCTGGGATTTTTTAAAGAAAATTGGAATATTTGCATTATAATGAGGTGTCATGAAGGTGGGACCCAAGTCTAAACATTTATGTTTCATGTGTATTCATAGCCTGAAGGTGATTTTTATCTTTACTGCACCTGTATTTTTGCTGCAGCCAATTACACAAGGTCACATGTGGAATTGTCCACTTGGGTCTTGTATTGGACCTCAAAAGTTTCCTCGTATTTATTTATTTATTTTTTGGTGTTTGAGACAGGATCTCACTGTGTAGTCCAGGCTGGTCTCAAGCTCATGGCAGTCCTCCTGCTTCAGTTACCTCAGTGCTTACAGGTGTGTACCACCGTAGCTGGCCTAAAGTTAACAAGTTAGTTTCTTTCTTTCTTTCTTTCTTTCTTTCTTTCTTTCTTTCTTTCTTTCTTTCTCTTTTTGAGACAGGTTTCATTATGCACTTTAGGCTGTCCTCAAACTCACAGCAATTCTCCTGACTCAGCCACCCAAGTGCTGGAATTACAGGTGTGTGCCACCATGCTTGGCTAAAGTTGTCAATTTTGAAGCATTTTGGATTTTAGATTTTCAGAGTAGGGGTGTTTAGCCTTAGGCTTTTGTTTTTGAGGTACTGTGGGTTGAACTCACGACCTTGTCAGTGAACAACATCTCTATCCTTGTTTTTATTTTGAGGTAAGACCTCACTAAAGAACTTGTGCTCCTTAGCTTCTTGAGTATCTGGGATTGTGGGCACACACTACCACACCTGGCATCAACCTGTACTTTTAAGAGACATTCAACAAATACTTGTTTCATATATGTGTTTATCTCATTTAATTCTCCCAAGTGACCAGTAGGATCAGTTTTATTCCCATCTTACAAACGGTATAGCAGTGTTAAAGATTAGCTTGTCTAGTAAGTGACGAAGATAAAATAGAGCTGTAACTTTCTGACTGTGTTCTTTCCTTCTACTGGTCTAGATGCCTGCTTCTTACACAGACTGTTTCTAAGCTTTCAGCCTGATGTTCAAATCGTACCTTATTCCATGTCTTTGCTTGCAGTTCCTTGCTCATTCATTGATATCTGTGCTGTAGCTCTTAAATATTTTAAGATCTTACCTTTCATTGATCTTTATCATTAGCTCATTCCATACATATGTCCATTTATTTATCATTATTCGTACTGCTTTGTTTACTTTCAAGGTTTTTCTGTGCTTGAATTATTTGGAACCTAGGGGGTTTTCCAAAAGAAATTGTTATCAGCCTTCTTGAGAGCTGTCATCTTTCATAGTTGAACTTTTGTCAATATTTTGAAATTAGTGGAAACGTGCTTACCTACTCTAAGAAATTATTTGGAGCATCGCACTTTGGATTTTCTATTTTCAGCCGGACATGGTGGCACACACCTGTAATCCCAGCACTTGGGAAGCTGAGGTGGGAGAATTGCCATGAATTTGAGGTCACCCTTGGCTATATAATGAATTCAAGCCAGCCTGGACTGCATGGCGAGACCCTGTCTCAATAAAACAAACCAGAGTTTCTATTTTCAATTAAGGTAATATGATAGCTGTGCATTAGCATCTGCTGGAATATTAAAAAAAAATTCATTCCTTGGTCACCCTCAGTGATAATGATATAATTTCTGCAATTCTGATGTTCTACCAAGATGGTGACTGTGTTTTAAAACTAATGCGTCATGGAAAATTGTTGACTAATAAGTAACCTAGTTTAGAAATATGGCAGTCAGTGTTAAAGTTGGCTTAGAATGGGGAAGAGATTTTAGCAGATCACTTTGGAGGCTGAGGCATTGTTAAGGTAATAGTACTACTGCTTAAAATGAGGTGGTAGTAAAGGCAAGGAGATAGATTGAAGAAGTAAGATCAGTAACATCGGTAGTTATCATTGTTGCAGGCAAGGAAAAGACAGATGAAATGACTGTGAGGTTCTTGTATCAGGGTTAAGGATAGAGATTTTCAGCTCAAAGCCTACCTGAGTTTCTCCTGGGATCCCCCCTGTGGTTTCTGTACACATCAGGGAACAAGAGTGAGATGGTCAAATTATCAGTAGCTGAGCAGGTAGGTAGGTACCTGATTATGCCCAATAAAACAGTGGTAAAAATGACTTGGACCATGTCAGCTAAAGTTCCTTCCCATCTAAGACAGTCTTCATTCTTTCTTGGGAAGAGGAATATTTGAGAAGAAAGGAAGAGAGAATGAACATCTCTCTAGATACCTCTGTCCAGGTAAGCGTACCACAAAGAGGCAGGAAAGAGAGGCAGTGACTGGAGGCCCTAACAGGAGTGCCTGTATGGAAACACGTCACTGATGATTGACTTGTGGGTAGGACGCTGTTCTTAGCTCATGGCACTTACATACTCATTTAATTCTCACAACTACTCAAGGAAATACATGCTATTGCTACCATCTTCCCCATTTTACTGGTTAAGAAAGAACTATAGAGATATGTCCAGCAACTTACTAAGATTTCATAGTGACCAGATTGATCCAAGGAGAGAAGAAGCAGCGCTAAAGAAGCAGACTACTTTATTGCTTAGCATAGGGAGTAACAAAGTTGTTACTTAGAACATGGACCAGTGGGATACAGTAACCTCACTTGTCAGTGAAAGGTGATCTTATCAATGTCTCAGACTCTGATAAAATAGCTTAGTGTTACACTTTCCTATAGTGTGTGGTGTTAGGAAACCTGGGTGAAAGGCAAAAATGGAGAGAAGAGACCAGAAAGTACTTCCTTTCTGTGTCTTGTGTGTAGTCTACTAGGTAATTCTATTACTAATAGAGAATATGCAGGCAAGGGAAATGGTTTGGGGAAATGCAGGATGAACATGTAAAATTTATAGATGAGGATAAGATGGAAATTCAGGGTTGGGATTTTAAAAAATGATTTTGACTAAAACTAGTTTGGGAGACATTGAATAGGTTGTCCTTTCAGACTGCTTGCAAGGACCTTTTTTATTTTATAGCATTAGTCTAGTTCCTGGACATGATGTTTCTACCTCATTAACTGCAGTTGAGTGTGCAGCACAAAGTGAGAGATTCACTGCAGTATTTAACACCTATTTGATGGTCTGTTCTTTGCTAGAATCTTAGAACAGAAAGAACAGCATGCCAAAATTTACTGACTGTAATTGATCCAAAGAACTACTTACCTTTTATTAAGTCCATTTCTTTTTTCTTTGTGTAAAACACACATAGCATACAAGTTATTGTTTTTAACCACTTTGAAGTATGCAATTCAATTAAATCCATTTGTTTTCAATCTACTCTTGCTTTTCTGTTCCCCTCATTCACTGTTATACTTCTTGTGAGTATGCTCTTTGAAATCTTACTGTGTATCGCTTTTCCCTTGGAATCATAAAAATTTGGGAGAGAAGTGCCTTGAGAGATTAACCTAGTCCAATCTTTTGGACCAGTAAGGAAATAGAATTCAGTTACCTGCCAAAGATCATAAGGTATATTTGAGGCAAAGCCAGATCAGTTCTCAGTATTCCTGTCCATGTTTTTCTTGCTATTATTTGTTTTTCTTTGTTCTAGCTGTCTACGAAACTTGAGCCTTTCTGCTTTTGCCCCTTCATGCCCCATTTTTTTTTTCTCTTTTGGAAACATTTCCATTCTTTTAGGGTCTTTCAGGATAAGCCCTGTATATGTTCACTAAATGCTTAGGGAATAGATGTTAAAAGACTTTAATTATTTTATTTTCTTCTTTTTTCCTTATTTTAGAGCAATGTATTCTATTAAACCATAAGGGAATTCAGAAATTTGGTACACTGGCCAAATATTTATTGTTTGTTTGTTTGTTTCTTTGTTTGTTAGTTAGCATAAACATTTGTGCACCAAGCTAACTCACTAATCTTATCTGTTGGGTCCTAGTACCGTCTTTGTTTCAGAATTCTCAGAAAAGGAGGAACCAAAGCTAAATGTTACCCCGAGGTTTTACTAATCAGTTATCGACCCCAAGCATGATTGAGATACAGCATATATATAGGTAAATGAGATTGTGTTTGTGAAAAAGATTGCCAGGATATGTTTTTATTAATTCCTGGGAGATACCTATAATCATCATTCATTCCATCCCCATCTTTTTATTTTGAAACATTTTATCACGTTCACCACATCCTGTAGCACTTCATATTCCCCATACATGTTTTGTTGATGCTCTCAACAAAAGGTCTGCCTTGTGAATTGCTGGGCTAGGTGTGAAATTCAAACATGCTGGTAAAATTAAAGTGTGTCTTATTTTTTGATTAATCATGAATGAAATTAAACCAAAGCTGTTAAGTAGAACTACACCCTATGATAGGAAGAGAAAATGAATATAGTTTCTTAGTTAGCAAATTGTCTTTTTCCTACTTAGGCATTAAGTGCTTTTTACTTGCCAGGTCTTGCCTATGATCCACCATCCCTGTATATCTTTATTTGATTTGAGTCACCACTGTTTGTGAGTGACTTTTTTGCTCTTCTTCTCTCCCTTATAATAGCAGTGTTGAAAACCCTTCAATAGCTCAGTCATTTTAAGATTTTATTCATGGTTCTCCTCCTTACTAATAGGCTTACTTTCTTGCTAGAGATTGTGTCCTACTCTGTCCTTATAAAAGCATTCTTCATCATCCTTATCATTTGCTTCATTAATGCGATTTCCTTCTCCTCCATGTGGAACCATTAAATTATTGATTGTATTTAGTAAAATTTTCTCAGCCTATTTTAATTTTATGTACTGAATTTTTTTCTCTTCTGAAACTATATTGCTTTCTGCATTTGGATTTTGGCATTTTCCTTTTTAAGAAAATTGTAATTTTAATTACATTTGGCCTAGTTCCCCACTGTTAGTGCTTGCACCATATGGAAAGTCCCTAGGATATAATAGCCATGGTTTCTTCCCATCCTATTAGCTTGCTATTCTCTTTTCTTCCTTCTACAGCGTCTCATCCTCTCTGATGCTTCTGGAAGCTACTAAGAAGTTTAAGTGACCTATGTGAAGTATGTCAGTGTCCCATTTTAGCATACATATGTAACATTTATAATTTATACCTGTCTGCAACCCAGAGAGACAGGAGGTGGCTTATGATAAAAAAATTGCACACATCCAACCGTACTGTTAAAAATAGTCAGAAAGGGAAACCAGAAGCTGTTTAAAGGAATTGGTAATACAATGTACTTATCAAACATAAGAAAAAATTCCTTTGAAAAATGAAAGAGGAACATAACCTTTTAATTATGTAACAGCTCTGCTATTCTACACTTGTAATGAAAGAAGATTGTAATTGTGGTCTGAAAATATTTTTGTATAATGACAGATTACTGACATTGTTTCTCACTTTGTCCCCCCAGAAATTTTGTTCTAAAATAGAAAGTTAAAGGGGTTTTCTTCAGTTTCCATTTACCATTGCTAACCTTTTTAGTCAGACTGTCTCATTCAGATTTACAGGTACCATTTATTGATCACTTGCCATGTAGCAGACATTTGGCTAGGGATTGAGTACAAGTTATCTCATTTAGTCCTCATCATTAGGCTGTGAGATAGATGGTATTACTCTGTATTAGAGATGAATAGGGAACAGATTTTAAGCAGGTAATTGAATCAAAGTTGCACAGGTAATAAGTGATAGAGTTTGAATCCAGGCCTTACTGAATACTAAGTCCATTCTCTATTACTCCTTGATGTTTCCTATTAAAGAAATAAATTAGAAATAGTGTGTTAGTCCGTCTTCCATTACTGTAATGAATACTGTAGCTAATAAACTTAAAAAAGGAAAAGGTTTATTTGCTTCAGGTTTGAAGGTTTCAGAACATGATCAGTTGGCCTCATTGCTTTTGGTCCTGGGGTGATACATTGTGGTACAAGCACTTGATAGGAAAAGAAGAGGGGAAAAAATGCTCACTTCAAAGTCAAAGAGAGGAAAAGGATGGGGCCAGGGTTCCACAGAGCCCTGTAAGGGCACATGCCCACTATCCTGAACAGTTTGCACTATCTTTACCTCTTAAAGGTTCTGCTACCTCCAATAGCTCCATGGGCTTGGGACCAAGACTAACACAGGGGCCTTTGGGAGCATTACAGATCCAAACTGCATCAAGAAGTTACCTATTAAATTTCTTAATATTTATCTCTCTTTCCAGGTTTTCCTCAGTGCAGGGTTTCCTACTTTGGGGGTTCAAGCATATTTTTAAAATGTTGTGCTGATTTTCTTTGCACATACTGGGTTGAAATTCTGAGGTGGGACTGATTGCCCTACACTATCTTTAAAGGAGTCAAGAGGAAGAGGGACAACAGGGGAGTGTCAATGAATAAATATTAACCAGCTGTGCCTGAACCTTCTTTGTACTGACCCAAGTGCTTCAAGTTAGCTGTTGCTTTGAGGCGGAAGAGTACTAACATATATTGAGATATATAATTTACTTATATTTTCTTATGTAAGTCTCACACCAGCCTCTGTGTAAGTGGTTTTAGCCCAACTTATAGATGGGTAAATTGAAGCACAGAACATTAAGCAAGTTTGTCCAAAGTCACATGAGCAGAAAACGAAGTCATCAGTATTTTGTTGCTAACACTGGTTTATCTGAACTCAAAGCTCATAGTCTCACAAAGTGTAGTTACAAGAAGCTTCTACTGACTTTAACAAGGCTCTGCTCTCACACCTTTCATACCTGCACAGTGAAAGTAGGATTGTTTACAAAAAGGTATTTAGCTTTTTAGGTAGGTATACTAGAGGGTAAAATATTGTTCTTCGAGGAATTGTGAGTATAGTATTTATCACTGCAGCCTGAGAGCAGGAGCACTATTTAGATAAGAACTACTTGTGATAGCTGACTGTGATCAGATAAATAGTGATAATCACTGTATTCTTAGCCCCTTTATTGAAGATAACAATTTACCCTTTTAATGACCACTTTGCACAGTATTTCTTAACCTCAATCTTTTCTTCCAGTCTAACCAGTTTATCAATATTGACTCACCTTATTTCTGGTTCTGATGCCCACTAACCTGAGATCCAGCATAGGCATATGTTAATTTGTTTTGGTCAGTGCATATTTGTCATAGCAAGCATGATGTGGTCTTGAAGTATCTACCGTTTCCCTCAGCCACTGGGATGAAGCGTATTCCCATGAAATAAATGCCCTTTGTAGTACACAAAGCCAGTTCCTCACTTACTCTTCTTCAGGCTCCAAAATTAAAGAGCATGGCAGTGCTTCATGTTGTATATTTTTGGCTTGTATACAACTTTATTGCAGGGAAGAAACAAAAGTGTTGTGCGCACTGAAGTGATAATGATTCCAAACCAGTATACCTATTGTTCTTCGAATTTTTTTCTTTTATCCTCTGCTGCTATTCATTTAAGAGAAACCCTTTCAAAGTAAATAAAAGTGAAGAGTGAAGAATGCTGGGGTTAATTCTATACTCTGATATATACTAGTTTCTGTGGCCTTATATAACTTATTTAACATCTCTGGGCCTCAGTTTCATTATCATGAGGATTAGTTATAGGTAATGTATGATAAGTGCCGACGCTGGCACAGAACAGATGTTCAATATAGAGAAGCTGCTGTTATTATTATAAAAAGCAAAGACGATCTCATGATGTAAAAGATTAGGCCCTGTTTTGTTATAGTAGTAAATAGTATTTCCCTGTGGACTTCTTTGTGCTGCTCACATGCAATCTAAAGAAAACAGTGGAATAGTGTTCCCAGTAAGGAAAGATAGCTCTTTGTTCCCTTCAATAGACAAAAGAAACTCATTATCGTATCAAGTAGTGACTGTTGCTATTGAAATGGTTTATTTGTGTGTTTTTTTTCTGTTTCTTCCCTAGGGATTTATTTGTGGCTTTTCAGTAGCAACAGGTGCAGCAGCCAGACTAGTGTCAGGATACGACAGCTATGGAAATATCTGTGGGCAGAAAAATGCCAAGTTGGAAGCAATACCAAACAGTGGCATGGACCACACCCACCGGAAGTGAGTAGACTTACTGAATGTTGACCACTATGGAAACTTTGAAGGTAGCACAGAGAAAATTCTGATTTCCTTGCTGCTTTTAAGATTTTATCTACTGATTACTTTTACATGACTTCTGTTTGTGTTTTTTAAACGTATACTTGTATCTTTCCTGTTTTCTTTCAAGAAATACATTCTCCAGAAGACAGAATTAGCTGCCATCTTATTATGGGCTGCCTTAAAGTTTTAATGGTAGAGGTTTGATTTGGGAGGATTACTTTCATACTGTTTCCCTATTAACCTTCAGGTCATGCACTAAATTTTAACCCAGAAATTAACATAATATTTTCTCCCTAAGATTTTACATAATTGGAGACAGAGGAATGATACTGGATATTGGAACATTAAAATTGCAAAGTAATATTATGTGATGCATCATGTATAAGTACACATCATTTCCAATTTTATAGAAGATACATTTTCCTTGTCAGACTGCAAAATTTGTTTTGGGTTCTCAATATTCGTTTTTTGGATTTCATGAAATTCTTATCTTAATTGCTTTTTTCTTTAAGAGAGCTATTACTTAATTTTTAATGTCTGGAGAAAATATATTTCATTTAATATCTTTTATGTATGATGCCAGTATAATTGTTGAAATACTACGTTCATACTCCCATGAAACTTTGTTAGAATATTTTAAGTACCAAACCAGTCTTCAGAATTAACAAAATTAACTTTAAGGTCACATGCCTAATGTACTTTATAGGTAAAAACTAAACAGATGAAAACATTTTTAGGTTATATCCAGCATTTTCCAGGGAGGCCTTTTAAAATATCTATGTATTATTTT